>VMBQ01004893.1:10782-80827 GCA_007657795.1 Dreissena rostriformis
CTTGAAACCTATGTATAGACACCAAATTCATCAAATTTGATTGGATAGTTACATAGTTATGATCATTAATAGGTCTTGGCGGCCATCTTGGCGGCCATCTTGAAAAAAACTACTTTCCGGAGGTCCGATTGTGGTAAACTTTTGACATGTTTTTAAGGACCTTCTACCCTACCAGGATCAGTTAAAATACCTTTTGTAGTAATTTTGGGGGGTCAATGTGTATATTGACCCTACTTTTTTGGAGGTTCGCTAGTTTTTAGGAACTTTTCTTGCAATCTCATTAATATTCATAGATATGCAAATGTACTAATTTGCATATTTAACTGCAGATCATACTAGGTAATAATCATAATCTTCATTTTAACACCAAACTTTTTTTTCTAGAACCAATTTTGAAGAAATATTTGAGAATTATACTAGCTAAACTAGCTATTTAGTCAAAGCCTGACGGTTGCCATAGAAACAGCTCAATAATAACATATAGCTGCCCAACTGAAATTGTTATCACACATTTTGTTTCTTTATATTGAGTATACAATCAAGTAAGATTGGTGTTGTTTTGCCC
Source organism: Dreissena rostriformis (assembly GCA_007657795.1). Classification (NCBI taxonomy): domain Eukaryota; kingdom Metazoa; phylum Mollusca; class Bivalvia; order Myida; family Dreissenidae; genus Dreissena; species Dreissena rostriformis. Next base: position 11,348 of record VMBQ01004893.1, read on the forward strand.
CCTTGAGTGGTACACCCCAACCCATCTGGCTGATAGACTATCTCAGTCTTTGTAGTTTTACTATAGAACGTGACAATATATTGCCCTCTATGCCCGATTTAATTTGCGTATTTGTTAGGTACTTTGAGTATGCTTGACAAAAACATTAAGGTCTTCATTTGGTTAATTAGTTACTGTTATTCACTCAACAACATAGGAAGTATAAAGAACACTCAAATGTTGATTTTACTTTGAATATATAATTTTATATAAACAATATATATTGGTTATGTATTTCCATCATGAGTATGCATAGCTATGTCAGTATACGGCTCGAATAAACGACATTGCTGTTAAGGTGTTCCATTAGGGAGGCGGAAAACTACAACGGGCGAGGCATGGTATAGGGGTGATAATCCCAAAAAAGGGTTAGGGTAAGGGTTAGGGTTAGGGGTCGGGTTAGGGTTAGGGTTGGGTTTAGGCTAACCCAAGCCCTAACCCGACCTCAACACTAACCCTAACCCTCTAACCCCCCCCTTGCGCAATACCATACTATGCCTCGCCCGTTGTAGTTTACCGCCTCCCGTTCCATTAACATATACTCGGACAGTATTTTTACTAACGTTTATCGCAAGCCATTATAATCTTAATACATATTTACGGTTACTAATTTCAAAATATTGAAAATATGAAATTTGGAAAGTATTTTACCAACAGATTACCAAGATAATCAAAATGGATCAATATAAAAGTTCAAAATTTCGTGTGAAACAATGCAACAAACACATTTATTATAATAATCTGAATTTTAAATAACGCAAAATTTGTTCACTAGTATAAAGTGCTATACAGACATCCTACACATTTGTTGTCTGTCATAATTTGAATTTTGCTTAGAACAGAAGCTATGCGTTTTATACTCTATTAAAGCCTTGCTTAATTAAAATAAAATAAAATCTCTTTCTATTTTTGTATCCTCATGTTAAGTATTCACTCTAATATATGTTCTTGTTTGCCATACACCATTAAGTTTACTTGTGTCAAGCATTTTGAACGTAATATGTAACAACTTCATTAATGTGGAGCGTCGTGAGAAAACCGGGCAAAATGCTTGTGCGTAAAGTGTCATCCCAGATTAGCCTGTGCAGTCCGCACAGGCTAATCAGGGACGACACTTTCCGCCTCAACTGGATTTTCGCTAAGCAGAGACATAATTCAAACAATTAATACCATAAAAGCGGAAATTATCGTCCCTGATTAGCATGTGCGGACTGCACAGGCTAATCTGGGATGACAATTTACGCACAAGCATTTTGCCCGGTTTTCTCACGACGATCCACATTTGTACAATAACCCGACTCCTTTAATGATAACTCGAATAAAGCATATTCACTTCTGCGCGAATTTACTGCTTTAGTGTACACATGTATCTATAGCATCCATGATATTATATCATTTGTGTGCGGGTCATCAATGAGCAAACTTTGATATATTATATTGGATAGAACTCCCCTAAATTCGAGTTAGATCATTTATTTTTCGCTCAATTTCGACAGTATATTATGAATCATTCATCGTAAATACTACATTGCAAAAGGTATGGTTTCATATACAATGTACACGTTTAGCATTCACATTTGTCTCCTTTTAGTATATACATGATCCCAACATGTTTGTAGTTATAACGAAGATGCTTGAACATGTATGACTAACGTGCCTACCAGTCATCCGGTAGTATTCCTTACTACAAAGTACAGTTTTATTGTTTTATTTTTTAGTAAATATTATTTTCCGCATATTTTTCAAATATAACAAACCACACTGTTTGTAATCATTTTATTAGTGCTTAAATAAGCATCTAAACACCAGAAACAGAAAGTCCACGTTTATCATCATCCTTGCGGATATTCATACAGGACATTTCAGTGTTAGTAAAAGTGCATGGAAATATCAAAGAATATACAAAGTAGTTCAAAACAGCATTGATGTCTTTTAGTTCAATATAAATACCATTCTATAATTTTAATGAGATCACGTGTACTCATAATTAATTAAACTATTTATACTATAAACTAGATATTATAAAGGGCATATGACTCACGCACGAACGATTTTGTTTTACACTAGATTAAATTTCAAATACAGTTTGATTGCGTCTCAAAACCATGGACACTCTCTAAATAAAAACTGAAGCGGCAATCGACAGCATAATAACTCCAATAACTGCAGAGACCTTTACAGCGCCAGAAGATGGTATGCAGACTCCAGAAGATGGTATGCAGACTGCAAGGTAAACATAGGCATATCCATACTCTGACGCTGTGCCACCTGTGAGGGTTCCGTAAGCGTAGAGGTCAAGGGTGTAGCCGGCAGTGGTCGCCTGATTCAGTGTTTTTCCAGCGGCAACTTTCAGGACGCCAGTTGTTGCATTGTACTCTAGGTCAGGTCCGGCTAAAATAAAGCCAATATAGGAATACACAGTAACATATCGACTGTTCGTTATAAACACGCACAACGTATCTATACGAGGCGTTCAACAAACGAACAAACACAAATTTGTTGGACTACATTTTTGTCGTAAAATTATTATCTTGCGCATTAAAATATGTTTGTGTTTTCCATGTTGTGAAGCTATTTTTTATGTTGAAAACTAATTAACGGTATATTATGTAATTTATTTAATCGAATTTAATAATTCTATCATGTTCTCAAACAGAACACAAAAACACACAAATCTAAATAGATAAATGAATAAATAATGCACTCAATGAAAACAAAATACGCACTAATGTATGATAGTACCTACTTGTGTCATGATTTCTGCTCGTCTTAATAAGCATGCAAATCTTCGTTAGATTTAGCATATCTTATTTAGAAGAAAAAGAATAATGATAAGTGTTCCACCATAAAATGCTGTTTTTCTTTATGCTGTTTACATTCTTTCAATGTAAGCAAATAACATTCCACGGAATACCGTTAGTGCCATCGTGGTTACACATTAAAATCCAGAGGGAGGGCGACAATGCGATAGTGCTATAGTACGATGGCGACAATGCGATATTATGATGGCGTACTATCGCGTTGTCGCATTGTCGCCATCGTACTATCGCATTGTCGCCATCGTACTATCGCATTGTCGCCATCGTAATATCTCACTATCGCATTGTCGCCCTATGGATTTTATTGTGTAACCACGATGGCAATAACGGTATACCGTAACATTCAGTATTGTATTATACTTACCCTCGTCTAACTCATATGTCACTGTTTCGCCAGGTGCTGCATCAGCTACAGCGAACGTCCCGATTACGGAACCTAAGAAATTATAATGTAATAAGTAAAATAAGTAGGGACTCAATTTGCAGATAAATTGATATATTAAATGAAAAAAAAATACATGTGTATACAGTCATGCATACATACATACATACATACATACATACATACATACATACATACATACATACATACATACATACATACATACATACATACATACATACATACATACATACATACATACATACATACATACATACATACATACATACATACATACATACATACATACATACATACATACATACATACATACATACATACATACATACATACATACATACATACATACATACATACATACATACATACATACATACATACATACATACATACATACATACATACATACATACATACATACATACATACATACATACATACATACATACATACATACATACATACATACATACATACATACATACATACATACATACATACATACATACATACATACATACATACATACATACATACATACATACATACATACATACATACATACATACATACATACATACATACATACATACATACATACATACATACATACATACATACATACATACATACATACATACATACATACATACATACATACATACATACATACATACATACATACATACATACATACATACATACATACATACATACATACATACATACATACATACATACATACATACATACATACATACATACATACATACATACATACATACATACATACATACATACATACATACATACATACATACATACATACATACATACATACATACATACATACATACATACATACATACATACATACATACATACATACATACATACATACATACATACATACATACATACATACATACATACATACATACATACATACATACATACATACATACATACATACATACATACATACATACATACATACATACATACATACATACATACATACATACATACATACATACATACATACATACATACATACATACATACATACATACATACATACATACATACATACATACATACATACATACATACATACATACATACATACATACATACATACATACATACATACATACATACATACATACATACATACATACATACATACATACATACATACATACATACATACATACATACATACATACATACATACATACATACATACATACATACATACATACATACATACATACATACATACATACATACATACATACATACATACATACATACATACATACATACATACATACATACATACATACATACATACATACATACATACATACATACATACATACATACATACATACATACATACATACATACATACATACATACATACATACATACATACATACATACATACATACATACATACATACATACATACATACATACATACATACATACATACATACATACATACATACATACATACATACATACATACATACATACATACATACATACATACATACATACATACATACATACATACATACATACATACATACATACATACATACATACATACATACATACATACATACATACATACATACATACATACATACATACATACATACATACATACATACATACATACATACATACATACATACATACATACATACATACATACATACATACATACATACATACATACATACATACATACATACATACATACATACATACATACATACATACATACATACATACATACATACATACATACATACATACATACATACATACATACATACATACATACATACATACATACATACATACATACATACATACATACATACATACATACATACATACATACATACATACATACATACATACATACATACATACATACATACATACATACATACATACATACATACATACATACATACATACATACATACATACATACATACATACATACATACATACATACATACATACATACATACATACATACATACATACATACATACATACATACATACATACATACATACATACATACATACATACATACATACATACATACATACATACATACATACATACATACATACATACATACATACATACATACATACATACATACATACATACATACATACATACATACATACATACATACATACATACATACATACATACATACATACATACATACATACATACATACATACATACATACATACATACATACATACATACATACATACATACATACATACATACATACATACATACATACATACATACATACATACATACATACATACATACATACATACATACATACATACATACATACATACATACATACATACATACATACATACATACATACATACATACATACATACATACATACATACATACATACATACATACATACATACATACATACATACATACATACATACATACATACATACATACATACATACATACATACATACATACATACATACATACATACATACATACATACATACATACATACATACATACATACATACATACATACATACATACATACATACATACATACATACATACATACATACATACATACATACATACATACATACATACATACATACATACATACATACATACATACATACATACATACATACATACATACATACATACATACATACATACATACATACATACATACATACATACATACATACATACATACATACATACATACATACATACATACATACATACATACATACATACATACATACATACATACATACATACATANTTTTTTTTTTTTTTTTTTTTTTTTTGAAAAAGACAGACAGACAGTCGCAAACACATGCATAACGAGTAACCTTTAAGACCTTTAAGGTGAACTGGCAGAAGAATTCTTGATGACAATCATGTTATTAATATAAATTATATTTCTGACGGGTAACAAAGATAAATCAGCCCACGTGCATTCATTATATTCAAACGATGACATCACATCGTCGGACGATGTGATATTCCCGAATTTAATCGGACACGTAAATGTGTTTCAGTCTTTGAATATTAATTCCTTTGTTTCTTAAAAATACACATTGATATAATCGTTTATGCCGCTTAAGTATAAGAAATATGCCCCGAGGACAAATTTATAAATAATATTTCTTGACAAAAAGGCGACCATAACATCTTTACTTTTTCTAGATTGTATCATGTCACTAGAGAAATGTAAATTACAATAAGTGTACCATTACATTTGTATACATTTTCCATCATAAAGTATAGTGTTATTGTTTAATCAACAACTAAAACTGTGTGATCTTACTTGTATGTTCCGCGAGCAGACAAACAACAACCACCACTAATATTCCCTTCATCTTGCCTGAAGTCATGTCACATCATTAACTGCTCAGTTCTGTTCAGTATATGTAATATTCTTCTTGAAAACCATATTGTCCTCTTACAACCCATTGAGAGCGATGAACAAACGGGGCGGGGCGTGTATATATTATTTCGTGCAAGTAATTGGGAATAAATTGCTAAACTAAAGGCGGGGCTTTTTACTTCCAAAGGAGGGGTTTTAACTTTCGATTTCGACAGTATTGGATATTGTGCCGGGACTGAATTAGCCAGCTGATAACGGTAATTAAATCAGATCTGTCTAAGTTCACGGAAACATTCAAAGTGTTTATGAAACTGTTAATTAACGCCAAAGTGGTAGAGCGATTCAACCGCCTGATTACAACAAACGGATTGTCATCATTATTATTGCCATGTGTCCAAATGTTTCAAACCGACAACTTCGTATAGATGTTATCGATGCATGTTTATTATCTTTCAGTATATACATATATTCGTCTAAAAATGTTTGTTTGTGTTGTGTTTTATATTACATTTATTCACCAAAAAAAGTGTACGTTTCATGCGAATCTAAACCCTGATATCGAATCTGTTTTCGCTGTTCGTATAAAAGAGATTAGCCAGATAGCAAATTTGGAAAGTGTCGTTTATTCGAATTTAACAGGTCGTATTGTTCATTGTTCTGGCTGAGTTTAATAATGCGTTATTATAGCACGCACTATATAACTTTCAGTATGGTGAGCTCAGTTCGTAGAGCGCATGACTACTAATACGTTGATCGCGAGGTCTGATATTTGTCAGTTACTTGCATTAGTATTGTCTTATATTACTTCCTGTACATTACATTTTACTTTGCGTTTTACTTTTGATGTTTAAATGTATGAGTTTAAGGGTATTGAAGGTATTGTACCCAAAATAAACCGCCGCGTTATTTTTTGAATGTTGACTGAAGTATGCATTCGTCGTAGGGTGTATTGGAGTATATACACCTACATACGGCAAAGTCCGGTTTTCTTCATTTCCTGTACGATTGTACGATTGCCGTTTCTTTCTTTTTTTTTACAATTGAGTTAAATCAATGTATGTTCTTCTGGCGAATATGCTTAGTCCACGATGAACAGTACGACCGAGACTGGGGTGCTCCCATGCTCCATTCTCCAACCTGGGTCATGATATTTTTTGTTGTCGAAATTAAGAACATTCTGATGTTGCGGAAGTAGCTCTTTACAATTTGCACTGGATCTGGAACATTGTTGTGGGCGGTGTCCAACTAGCGAAGTGATGTGCACATGCACTTGTCACCTATGTGACCTGGTTCAATCCCCTATATGTGGTCACCATATCGGACACCTGAGGTATCCTCCGGTTTGGCGGCCTTCCACTGCACAACACCACAAGAATATTGATCAAATGGGTATGTACCGATGCTTGCTTATTGATTATTTAGTGGTGCGAATATTGAGCGAATGCTGCTGATCATGCTCATATTTATTATTACGGTGATGATAATGATGATGAGGATACGATATGCCGATTATGAATTTAATTTAGATAATACAAATTATGATAGTACATTTTATGATGATAATGACATCGAATAATGACGACCACGATGACGACGACGACGACGACGAAAACGATGATATTGATGAATATGATGATGAAACTATCGCAATGAGGTTGCAATAGGCACAACCAACGTGCGTTCCAGTTCACTGTATATATTTGTACCACGTCAACGGATTTTGATGTTATCCAAAAGAACGAGCGCACTGGGGTAGTGTTACACTAAAATGCGGAACTACAGTGCCCACTGTATTCATAATAGCGAATACATGTAGTGCTTTCATAGCTTTGAGGATGTTAAGTGTTTTGTTCTATGGATAGCCTTGTAAAAGCCAGTAGACAGACAGGTATAGCCACGCCTGTCGCTTGTTTGTCCACGGGTTTATGTATTTGATTATGCAACCGTCATTTATTCAATAATACAAATATAAACTCGTTATTGGTCAATTCAAGCATTGATAGACAACTGTCTACGAATCAACTGTATTCATTTGGTGGATGGCCTCAAATTAAAGTCTAAATGATTATCAAAACTTATACGAATTTATTTTTGAGGATATTCCGACATGTTTCTTTATTCATGTACCTAATTATTCGATTACTTAAAAAGTACTTCATAACATATTTTGAATAATTTCATGTTCTCCGAAAATGCACGTTTATATGGACGAAAACAGTTCAATAAATAATCGAATTATCGAAACGTACGGAAATTTTTGTACAAACCTTGAACCAGCGTCTCTTTAAAATTAGTCCTATTTGAAGGGAAGTAAACGTTATATGATAATGTTAAAGAAGTTAATGAATTACGCCCCTCGAGTTATTTTCGAAAAATATTTACTCAAATAAAAAAACTGGTATATATGTCTTCTGCAAATAATTAACTATTTATGGGTGTATCTTTCCTTGTTTTGTGTTAATTACAATCTTAATTTAAATATTGAAATCTTAGTCTAAGTTATAATTTATATAAATAATCATACAGGAATCACTGAATTATTTCCCACAGAATAATTGTCGCAGAATTGATCACACATGTTGCCACAGCAAGTTGTAGATGAGCACTTATCATCCCTAAAGGTAACACTCACATTTGTTGCAAGACTACTTATATTATTTATGCAAACACAATGATATCCACGACATGTCACACTTTCATATTGAACGATATTGGTTAAATGACAACACACTATCATATGAGCAAATGTGGCGTGTTCTGAGAAAACTGGGCAAAATGCTTTTGCGTAAAGTGTCATCCCAGATTAGCCTGTGTAGTCCGAACAGGCTAATCCGGGAAGACACTTTCCGCCTAAACTGGATTCTTGCTAAGAAGGGACATCATTTAAACAAAAAATTCCAAAAAGCGGAAATTGCCGTCCCTGATTAGCCTGTGCGGACTGCAAATGCTAATCTGGAATGACAATTTACGCACAATCATTTTGCCCAGTTTTCTCAGAACACGCCACACATTTTTATCAAAGTCTATTCTCAATTGATTCTTGCTTGCTATATTTTTTGATTATTGCCATTCGTAGTAATATAGTTTATATTGTTTGAATAATAACAACACAAACGCATCAGGAGTACGAAAAAACCTCGATCAGAGACAGAAACGATGTCTACTTCGGAAATGAGTTATGCTGATAATACAAGTTAGCCGTAGATGAAAATAACGATTACGTGGATGGTCATTGTTGTAATGATGTTTACAGTACTTGATGTCTCTTAGACGGACACCATATCCACAACGCAACGGCGACCTTTGGAATTCGTACAAGCTTGCGCCTCTCTTTTCAGGGCTTATCCCTGGTGTACAGGGAGGTAAAGCCAGAGGGATCAAAGTTGGACGTCCTGTTGCTGCATGGTCAGGCTTTTGAGGCCAAGACCGTGGTCTCTCAGCCCGTGTTCACGCTGCAGCTGTTGAACAAAGTCGGATTGGATTTGGCTTTGGATTTATCAAGTACACAGCAGTTTAATAACACTTTTCTTATTTTTGAAATTGTTCAATTGTTTAAGTGGGTTAAGAATCAAGAATAAGTAAATGAAAATATTTAATTTTTATTCCTGAGTATAAATATTCCTGTTCTACACAGTTTACTATCACTTGTAACTTAGTGATATTTTGCCGACTTTTGAAGAAAAAGCGATTGTTTTCGGCCGAAACATCAGCGTCAGGGTCAGAGATAGGTTTAAGTTTTTCGGTTTTGCTAAGTTTCACTGTAATGGCTTGAGAGATTTTATTTTAAGTTTACACAGGTATTCTCCATATTAAAATGACCCCATAGGCCGAGTTTGGGAACTATGGTTCGATATTTGTAAACACTAGGGGCCATTTTAGACTAAATCATTTGAATTTGTACAAAAAAGGCAGCTTTAAGTTTATTGGTCAGCTAGTTGCTAAGGAATGGTGTGAGAGATATTATTCAAACTTATAAAATTTACTTTCCCGTAATGAAATGACCCCATAGGCCAAGTTTGGCAACTCTAGTTTGAAATTAGTTATACTTAAGCTCATGTTTACACTTTGAAATGTTATATATAAGTTTTATAGACAGGTTACTACTTATCAAATTAAGATATTGCCATCAAACTTCATATGTATCAAGACCTCGCCCCCACCCCTTGACATTGCGTATGGGATGGGTGGGGTCTTCCACTTTATTTCTCAAAAATAAATTCAGTTAATTTTATTAAACTTCATACATTAATGCCTCATATCCAGACCTAGCTTTGGATTGCATATGGGGTGGGTGAAGGTCATGTTTTATAAATAAACAAAATCTACTCAATAACTCAAGAATAAAGCTAGCAATGGTAATGACACTTAAAACAATAAAACTAATAATATCCAGTCCGCTCTAGGGTTGCATGTGCTGTGCATAAGGTCAAGGTTATACTCAATAACTTTAAAACAAATGAGCAATTGAAATGAAACTGGATATATTGATCCTTTTTCTACAGAATACCGTTAGGGCCATCGTGGGTACACATTAAAATCCAGAATTAATGTATCCACGAACAAGAAATTAAAAACACGAAATTTCATACTGACGAATATAAATAATTTTACTGTATTTAAGAAGAACTTATTTTATTTATCATATATGCGCATATAAAATATTAGATGTTCACCTGTAATTAAATGGTATTCCAGATTTGTTTTCTCCACAACAACATTTATTCTGAACTCATAACATATAGTCCATAGTATTTTATATATAGTCGGCCAACCTTCTGTGTATATAATAGGGCTAAATATTATACTGCTACTGGGTACTGCAGTTTTGAGGCTTCAAAGTACGAGTGCATAACTTACTGTGTGTGTTATAATTGGGCGTTTGTATATACGACCGTTGTTTCTTTATTTTGTTATTTATAGTGTAATATTTGTATGAATAAAAATCAAATAACTTGATAATGTTTGTTGTTTCGCCATGCAGCAATTTTATTAGCCCCCTACCGGGCTTATCGGTTGGGGCTGTTGATTTTCCCTTCAACTATCATGTCACCGGTTTTACCGGATGGGGCTGTTGAATCCATCTATCAGTCCCTTTCTGTATTTCCGTCCACGAAACTGGATCCTGTTATTTCTCAAAAAGTACTGATGATACTTGGATACAATTTGGTAAACTAGAGAATTGTGTTTTAATATGACAAAATTGGCCATTGTCGGGCTAGGCCAATCTTCTACAAAATGTATTGCCTTAATGATAAATTAAATGCAATCAATTTGTCCGAAGTGTTATAGAAGTCCTGAGATTTGCAGTGTTTATGGAAGGTGTCATTACTAGTCATAACTCACATAATTGCTTATACAATGTTTATGAGCCGGTCTCTAGGAAAACCGGGCTAAATGCATGTTCGTAAAGTGTAGTCCCATGATAGCGTGTGCAATTCGCACTTTTCGTGTAAAGGAAGTCTCTTTAAATAAAAACCCTGTCTTTGCGGAAAGTGTCGTCCCTGATTAGCATGTACGGACTGCACATGCTAATCAGGGACGACACTACTAACATGAATTTAGCAAGGATTTCCCAGAGGGCGGCTCATATATTTAACTCTAGTATAATAGAAATCATTTCATTGAAATTACTGTTTCAAAATATGAAAATAGTACTAAATACCCATCAAATGTTATCTTAATATTGGTAATTCGATCGAAAACGGCAATGTCCATTTACATGCCATGGTTTATTCTGAACCTGATTTATTACTAAATGCACCAATTTCATTACATTGTATACACTAAAGAAAGACTTTAATGTCATTTTCACAGCTTAATATCATTTGATTTTCAATAGTAATATAATTTAGTGCGCGTCTGAAAGTATTAAGTCCGAGTATTGTTTTTTTTTCAGAACTGCGAATATTTGTTCATAGTAACAGCTACGTTGGTAACGTAGAATACGTATAAACATTCTACCTTGATCATTTCATGTGCATTTCTGGCGTGAGCGCGCCAGCTTTTAAGGCGTAATTCATGTTTGTTTCATGTTACACGACTTATCCTGAAAATCTTTTATTAGATTTCATTGAACTTGTTAACTGGAAAGATAATTTTGAATATGTTTTGTTTGTTGAGCGCTCGTTAGAATCTGAAAATTGACCATTTACCGAATAAAAAGTAATTGAAAATAACATTTCCCCACAAAAAAAAAACAAACAAAAAAACACACACACACCTACTTTCCAGCCTAATGCATGTTTTCAGATATTGTAATGTGTGCATATTAGCGCACTTCAATAAAGACGTGCGCATTCACGATTGATAAATGTTTTGCAGCGTCATTTATTCAACGTAACTCGCACAACATTTAATGTGCACTATTATGCTTCGATGAATAGTTTAAGATACAGGATACAGGTTCGAGCGGCGAGCCTTTTTCTACAAGTGTCAGGTGTGGAGTACCTTGTTCACTGCATCTCGCTTGTTCTGAGAAAACGGGGGTTAATGCTTGTGCGTAAAGTGTCGTCCCGGATTAGCATGTGCTGTCCACACAGGCTAATCAGGGACGACACTTTCCGCCTTAACTGGATTTTCTCTAAGAAGAGACATCCTTTAAACGAAAAACTCCATAAAAGAGGAAAGTTTCGTCCCTGATTAGCCTGTGCGGACTGCTTAAAGCCCCGTTTTCAGAGAGCGCGGCTAATTTACATATAGCTTTGTATAAAATTTATATATCTGTAATGGCGGTATTAAATGTTAAGCATGTGACAACAATGAAAAATGAAAACATAATTACATATAATATTTGATAAAACTTGTCCCTTTCCTTTAGCAAATCCTATTATGATTATATTATTATTTCTCATAACTACGAGGATGTGCTGGACGAAGGTCAGTGTTTAAGTGCTTGTATGCTTTTAAGGACTTACTCACCGTTTGGAAAAATTAAGATTTTCAAAATACATTTGTTAGTAAATCACATCACATCGCAGTCCCAAAACAAGAGCAACATAATTGGGTACGCAATGTGTTGTTCATATAAACATAAAGTTAGAAAATATCTAATATCGGATATGTATGCCATCCTGATTTTAACACTTATTACCTGAAAGACCTTGGTTACACCCAGATTTAACAATCTGTAAAACAAATTTCAAAAATCGATTATCATTTTGGCGTTATCTTCCAGTTTGATAATTTTATATTTATACATTTTTATAATTTAATAATAAAACAAAGATTTCAAGTTATCCTCTGAAAAAAAAAGACGTTTGTCAAGCTCTTCAGTTATGTAAGTGTTACGAACATTTGTATAAAAATACATAAAAGGCACGCAAACAATGTTTTCCCATACAGTACAGTCCTGGAAACGAAAAACAGGCGAAGTAAAGCAACCTGCTAACCTAGTCCGTTATTATTTCGTAATTTATCCATCGACGAAATTCTGTTTAAGTAATTCAGGGCGAGAGCAATAAACCAATATCTGACTGTTTATAAGCCTGTAGACAACATAACATGTAACATTTGAGGTTGCATTCTTCGAGCTATATATCATATTTGGGCTCACACATTTCATCTCGAACAAAGCAGCAGCCTGTTGAAGAAGACATCCGTCAAAGACGTTGGAGATGGATAGGCTACATCATCCACGAGCCTGCATCTAATACGTCAAGGCATCTCTCACCTGGAACCCCAAATGGAAGTGAAAGAGAGGACGGTCTAGAAACATATGGTGCCGAGACATAGATGCAGATGCCAAGCAGATGGCAAAACTTGGAGACTCGACAGAACCGAGACGCCTGGATGAAGCTGCTCGGCGGGCTATGTCCCAAACGAGGCGAAGATGATGATGAGATGACATTTCATCTCGGTAGTTCTGAACTGTAACCAAACATCTCGAAATCAAGCTGAAACAGTGTCCGAATCCTCTTTAACACCGATGTTCGCACCCCTCTGTAAGCGTTCACGAGGAATTTGCGACGCTGCTTCATCCGGTCGTCCGCGGACAGGACGTTAACGGCGCTGCTCTCCAATTTGAAATTCCTGACGATCCTTTCAGGGGACTTAAGAATGGTTCCACTCACATGAAACAGCTCGGGCATGAACGGCAGTTTCTCGTCGATGGTTCCCAAGTATTTCAGACCTTCCCACAAGCGCCTCCAGATGGACTCGTAGGTACCGGAATTCACCTTGCACTGGTTTTGGATAAGCCGCGCATTCCAGGCTTGCTGATAGGTTTGCACTAAATCTTCGATGCCGTTTGCACCAACGTAGTCTCTTAAACTAAGTTCAACACTGGTCTGATTGTCGAAAGTTGTCTTGACATATTTGTACAAATATTTCACATCGTTTTTCAAGTTTTCCTGCTGAAAGATATAATCCACCGGATGCTTGCACGGGTTACACAACAGTGACACCGGTGCTATGTGCGGATCCAGCGACTTCGTCTTCGTCACGTACATTAAGAAATGTTCAAACGTCGCGTTGCCGACGTCGCAGAAAAAGCCCTCCATCCGCGCATGGTCAACGAGCGACGGTGACGTGCCGTTAATTTGAAGGCTGCTTTTCGTGATGTTTCTCACGAATACTGTGTCCAGCATTATAGCGAGAGAATCGAATTTCTCTAGGAACACCTTGTCCACGAATGCGGACCACAATCTCTGATACGGGTCTCGAGAAATCAAGAACGAAAACGAGGTGCTATCAGAACACGTGGGTCCTTCGTCGAAGTTCGCCGCATGGATCGTATTTCCGGGCATTGTTCGGAATTGTTCGGCTTTTTCCGGATATTCAACGGAAAGCAATAATCGTTTTATGTTTGTGCTGGCCGCCTTCGGGACGATACACGTGCAAATTCCCGTTCGATTTAAATATATTCTCTTCACAATAGTGAATGGGGCCGTGTTGATAAAATTCTGTACGCCCGTGCGTGCGCACACCTCAGAAATACGACGGAGTCTTGTGTCCATGGACTCGTTCTTGATTGCTGGAAGATGGAAGGATATAGTGTCGAATCCAACATCAATCCCAGTGTTCAAGACTGTTTCTGAAGTGACAAGTATAATTTAGTCACAATTTGTGGAAATGGGGCTTATTGCATGCGCGTAAAGTGTCGTCCCAGATAAGCCTATGCAGTCCGCACATACTAACTAGGGAAAACACTATACTATTTTCTATAATTTTTCGTTTACATGAAGTTTCTTCTTAGCTAAAATCACGTTTAGGCGTAAAGTGTCGTCCCGTATAAGCCTGTGCGGACTGCATAATCTAGGACGACACTTTACGCACGTGCATTGGGCTCCGTTTTCCCTGAGTGATGGCTATCTTTTATAGCGCAAATATATAGGAAAATGTCTATTGTTTTCGCTCAAAATTAAGTTTAAATCAAGCATAACTATTCAAAGTGAAATTGTTGGCATCAGCTTACCTGGGTTATCCTCTTATCCCCCCCCCCCCCGAGGATGGGGGTGGGTTGCGTATCATACTTTTATTTTGTGTACACACATAAAATAAAAAACGTTGCGCATGTGTATAAAGAGCGTAGTGAGTATGCCAATAACAAAAAAACAAAAACAATATATTTGAAATGGAGTTGATACCAACATATTTTCCTAATAATTCTCAAAAGCAAAACTGTAATTCGATACATATTAATCGGTTAATCATAGATGCTTCAAGGGATTGATACGATTTCTATATGTGTTAAATTGTAATAAATTGATACAAAAAATATGTTACAATAACACAAAATAGGCAAGAAAAATTGTACATTGAAGACGAATTTCATAAACTGCAGCAAAGACAAATTAGCCCCCGAGCCGATTGTGACGAAGATAGTTCGTACATATTTTCCTACTATAACAGAAGCATTCGACTTTTTATTAGGATCTGAGTTAGTGTTCGCGTGTCGACTATGAATAGGTATCGTTAGGAAACAGAATTGTGTCTTTGTGTCGTTTGAACGAATCTGCACTTTAATTAAATTTAGATTCACATCGTACACGCATGATATACCTGCTGGCGAATTCGACTGTACAGACATATTCCACGTTGATAGGGCGATTACCAATGTTATACTTCTGACAAAAGCTTCGTATCCTTTTGACGAAAAGAAACATGTCGGACGAAGCAATATCAGGTAACCGGGTGACAAAATATTTTATTATAAGACACTGCAAAATGTTTGCCACTTGCGAAGCACTCGATCGAATTTCTGAACCAATATGTCGTCTATTTGAAAGTTTACCAGTCGTGAAAAATTTAGCATGACTTTGAAATAGTGTTTACAAAAAGTCGTGTCGCGCTCTACACCATTCGTACTTGTGAGAAAAATGTAACAATCAGATGATTGTCGATTTATCAGACCTGATTTGACAGACTAATATCATTGTAAATATAAAAAGAACATGCCATACGAACCTGTTTGTTTTAATATCTTTTAAAGGCCTATTTTTTTGTGAAAACATACATCACTTACATAAATATCGAAGTGTGCACAACACTGATTATAAACACCGTATTTATATTCCGTGTCACTGAAATTCGTGGCAACGCTGACTTCTGCACATGGTTTTAAATGATGTGCTAGAACGAGCCATCGTTAGCTGAATTTATATACTATAATCTTCCATTTATCAAAGTTACATGTCCCAGAATTGATCTTGAAAATAATGGCATGCTTGCACCGAAAAGGTTCACCGGGATCGATTGTCTTGCTTTCCAGTACGTGGAGGGCGCATGTTTAAGTCTCATGTTTCAATTTATCTAGTGTTGTGGTAAAATAAATCATAATTGATAATTATTATTTTTGATTTCAGATTCATAATCCGTATCAATATTAAAAGAAATATGTCCAGCTACGATTGGAAAAGTTATTAGCAAATTTTGGTGTAAAACTAACGAAGGAAATAATAAATTTAGTTATGTATAGAGTGTACAAAGTGATGTTGCATTGGTTAAATTTACTGAAATATGAATTTGGTATTTGTGGCCTAAACCAAAGATATATATTAAAGATGCTCTCGACTACTTATATCAGAAACAAAGGGGTTACAGTTATAAAAAAAACTTTTTTGAGACTGTCTATAGAAGCTTGTGAGTGCATGCCTCCATAGATAAGACATTACCGCGCTGTCCCATTTAACGAGATGTAAAGGGTTCGAATAATATATAGTTATTTCCGTCAAGTATTAAAAAAAAACATTTGAAAACCAAATATTTTCAAATTACATTGTAATATTGATTTGAAACCGTTGTACACTTGTTTACAATCGTGATTCAAATTATGAAACCATTATTTGACATTGTTTTAATATTTTGCCTTATATTTGTCAGCGGAAACTTGTTGTTACATACCAAAAAGATAAAATTACAAAAGTCATAGCATACATTTGCCGAGTGTAATTTTTTAAGAAAACCTGGTTATAGCTGTGTCACTTTTTCAGTAATGTTTTCTAAACTGCTGTTTTGAAATAATTTCTTTCTTGATGACCTTGCTTTTTTGGTACACTTGACACTTTCCGATCTTATGGTATTTTTCGTTTAAAGGGTCGTCCTAGATAAGCCTGTGCATTCCGCAGTCTTGGATTACTCTGTACGCATATGCGTTAAGCCTGGTTTCCACAGAAAATCGCACAGGCTAATCAGGGACTACACTCTCCGCTTTTTAAGGAATTTTTCATTTAAAGGAAGCCTCTTCTAAACGAAAAAACGGATAAGGCGGAAAGTGTCGTAACATACATGAAGCAGGATTTAACACGCGAGAACGTACCTTCCGTAGGGGCAGTAAGTGTCGCGTACAACATGCAGGAGACCAGACCGGCGCACAGGCACATGTACCGACACCGTACTTTACAGACACGCCTGGCCCGGAGGGAGCGACGGCCCTTCGTGTCACGTGGTAACATCCGGCATCCGATTGAGCTCTTTAAGTATTGCTGAAATTCCTTAAGTGTTGATTCACGACGTTGTTGATTCATGACGTTGTTGATTCACGACGTTGTTGATTTACGACGTTGTTGATTCACGACGCTGTTTATTCACGACGTTGTTGATTTACGACGTTGTTGATTCACGACGTTGTTGATTCACGACGTTGTTGATTCACGAGTTGTTGATTTACGACGTTGTTGATTCACGACGTTGTTGATTCACTGCTTTGTTGATTCACGACGCTGTTGATTCACGACGTTTGACGGAGTGTCTGTGCCGTTTTATTCCTCGTTGTAGTACTTTAAATGAAAAAGCAATGTATTGACGTAAGGTTTATTGACGTAAGGTTTATTAAAACAGCGTTATTCTTGGCTATTAATGTCCGTAATTGTTTACTTACTGCAGTACGCTTATACATTATTAATTAAATAAAGCTATAAACATACCCCGTTTGAAAATCACAGCCTTATTCCACGTTATGCAACTAACATAACAAAGCCGCATAAAGGCACTTGTATACAGTATCAGATTTCGAGCAGTAATATACCATGTAACGAAACAAACAAGTATTAATGAGCCATACACTTAAAACATGCCCGGTTAGCTTAGTTAATGACATTTTAAAGCAGAAAAGCGGACAATATATAATCATAGTATTACCTTACGTTTGCTGACGTTCAAAAACATGAATATGCCGTAAAGATTGATCAATTGATATGTCCTTATAAACCACGATAACGTATTGAAATGTTCCGAATTTTATCTAAAGAACACAACACATTTCTCAACTACTGAATACTTACATTGACCTACTTAATACTCATATTGAACTTACTGCAAGAGGCTAATTAGCGAATAACAAAACAGCGATATCAAATTACTCACCAATGTCACCAATACAATCGAGTCGCATAGATTTGTTCGCGAAAATTATTCAGTTACCAAACATTAGCGGAAGAAAATATAATGGTTAATGATTGATATTTTTCTTAACGCGCTCTTACTTTAAAAGATCATTTGAATATTGACAACCTGTCATTCGAGCTTTAAAAAGAATCCACGCGCCATAAAATTATTCGTCAACAATGCACTATATCCGTAACTGCTTGTTATACAGATTCAAGCATTCAATGGTAAACCACCATTTGCAAATGTCTCACCAGCGTTCTAGACAACAATTCGTTAGTTATATGAAAGTATCAACAAGTAATCGATTATTATGCATACGAATAATAACTCTAGGTTTATTTAACTAATTTTTATAAGCAATGATTTCCATAGCAAGAATTCGCGTGCAGAGTCTGTATCCAATAGCAGTGTAACAATGTATGAATTGTCCGCTGTTGTCTTTACATTGATTTGAACCGTCAAAATAGGAATTGCGTTTTATTTATATTAGTATTATAAATGTGTTTATATGATCAAAATGTCATAAGATAGATAAATCATTAAAAATTTTATCTTATAAACCTTCAAAGTACCAAGCCACTATCTTGTTCTATGCATAGTCAAGTCATATTAGTATTGTAGTTGTAGTATTGGTAGTGTTTAACCATGATTGTTATAGTGCATCATGCTAACACCGTTTATGCGCACGAGCACGTGATAGTTAATCCTTCGCGCCACTGTCCAAAAACGATAGCGACGGTCACATAGCTAGACGCCATTTGAATGTTCTGATTTAGCAGTTGTATATACATATATCTGCAGGTATTTAATATTATTCTTATTATAAGTATCATTATTATTATATTGAAATAATGTTGTGCTGTTAACATTTCGATGCGGTTATATTGCTTGTATTGTTATATGTTTGTTATTGAAATGACTTATCATCTATTCCTTAATATTATTTTATTTATATTCATTATAGAATGCAATGCTATTGATGCATATTATTCTATCCATCTTCATTATAAAATGCAATGCTATTTTTGCAGATTAATCTCGTTATTATTGTCTGCACGGGGAATTACACAAAGAAACTTCAACCGTTGTTGGTATTTTATTCTCCACCACTTCGGCTGGCGAAGTCCGGCAACCAAAACATACAGTCTACTACTAAATTAAATGTGAATGTTGCCATGTTTGTGTTACAGTTAAAACTACTTCTCATTCAGAATAATAGTAATAATAATAATAATGATTCTGGTTTGAAACCAGCCCCTTAAAACGGTGGTCTTGTGAATCAATGCAAATTTCAGGGTACGTCATTCTGACATTACGATGTAATATGAATACGTCACTCAAGTCATTGGAAATATTCAATAAATCGGTTTACTTGGGTTTTGGGTATCTTTGTATATTGCTGTGTAGTATATATACACATAATGATATAATTATACCAGTGTATTAATGGCGAAAATGTGGTTTGTTTATCAAATGTATATAGTTGTTAAATATATATGTCGCGTTCTGAGAAAACTGGGCATAATGCTTGTGCGCAAATTGCAGTCCGCACAGGCTAATCAGGGACGACAATTTCCGCTTTTATGGAATTGTTCGTTTAAATGATGTCTCTTCTGAGCGAAATTCCAGTTAAGGCGGAAAGTGTCGTCCCAGACGAACACTCATATACGTTATGACAAGTTATGACTCAGCTTTCTCAGCGGCAAGCTGAGAACTGTCGATGAGTATATGTATGACGCGCTCAGTGAAAACGGGGCTATAACTGATGAGCGTTAAGTGTTGTCCAAGACTTCCTTTAAACGAAAAATATCAGTAAAGCGGAACTTGTCGAACCTGGTGAGCCTGTGTAGACTGCATGGGTTCGTCTGGGACGACACTTTACGCATATGCATTAAGCCCCGTGTTCCCAGAACGAGGATCGATTTATGGATCAGCTTTTTGAGCGGCAAAGGTCAGAACAGTCGATAAGTATGTATATATAATACCATATGGAGGAAATGGAACATTGCTGCATATATTAGCACAGTCAAAGTTTAATAGATGTATAATCATTTGTTTTCCTCGAAGTGAATTATTTACTAAGTAATTATTAAAATCAAGACATTCGACCTACAATCAGTACCATGACATTTTCTCTTGGAGCCGTTATTGCCGGTAATTTCCCATGGCATTTGTCAAACCGTACATAAGACACGCATTACAATTCTGATGAAGAATACATGAATAATGTCCATGGAGGTATATTGCCTAACGAGAACTTTGTACGTTTGCCCCCTCCCCCACCTCCACCGTTTAACGATTCAAGAATACTGACTCATAAATACTGACGTATTATATTCAACACCAACAGCACAACGATTGAATTGTTAATAGCATACACGCACTCACTTAAACATTAACATTCTTTGCCCAATGCAGCCGCAAATGTTATGCGAAATGATAATATAATCTTCTTTTTTACATAATTAAAATTCAAAGCCCGTTTAATACAACAATTTTAATTATGTTCTTACCTTAAAGATAATATGTGGCGTGTTCTGAGAAAACTGGGCAAAATGCTTGTGCGTAACAGGCTAATCCTGGACGACACTTTTCGCCTAAACTAGATTATCGCTAAGAAGAGACATCATTTAAACCAAAAATTCCATAAAAGCGGAAATTGTCGTCCCTGATTAGCCTGTGCGGACTGCACGGGCTAATCTGGGATGACAATTAACGCACAAGCATTTTGCCCAGTTTTCGCAGAACACGCCACACTTTTTCGCGAAATCAGTTATCGCAGATTCGACCCCCAACCCCTTTCAATCAAATCTAACCTGTAAACTCTTGTCTCGCATGATGCAGTAAACCGAGGACCAGTGAACAAGGAACTCCACACCGGATACTTAGAGAAAACGGCTCGCCGCTGTAACTGTGCGTCTCGTTTATCTTTAAAGCCACACACCTTATTTGGCATAGTAATTTTAAGTATAAATAAGAAACCTATTTTATATATGCCAATTAGAATATATCTGGTGGTTACAAGGTAGAAATCCCTCTTTTTTGCGCTTTAAAACTTACAAATAATCGCGTTTGTCGAATGGACGTGTACGTCAAGAAATCCTACTTTCGGTTTTAAAAGCGGTACCGTTTGAAAAATAATAAATAACTTGCTAACTAGGCTATATATTTAATTTTATCCATGCCAATTAGAATATGTCTGGTGGTTACAAGACAGGAATCCGTCTTTTTTGCGCTTTAAAACTTCAAAATAATCGCGTTTGTCGAAATGAACGTATAATATAGAAATCCTACTTTCGGTTTTAAAAGCGGTAATTCCCGGTTGAAAAAATAATAAATTACTTGCTAACTAGAATATAGATTTAATGAAAATTGTGCACACTTCAAATTGCATCTATATATGCATTGATTAACATTTACTTCATTTCAAGGTGTGTGGCTTTAGCTATAACCCATAGCCTAATAGTGCACATTTTCCTCAAATGATCTGTGGNTAAATTGAAGTATAAATAAGGAACATATTTTATATATACCAATTAGAATGTATCTGGTGGATACAAGGTAGAAATCTCTGTTTTTTGCGCTTTAAAACTTACAAATAATCGCGTTTGTCGAATGGACGTGTACGTCTAGAAATCCTACTTTCGTTTTTAAAGCGTACCGTTTGAAAAATAATAAATTACTTGCTAACTAGGCTATATATTTAATTTTATCCATGCCAATAAGAATATATCTGGGGTTGCAAGATAGGAATCCGTCTTTTTTGCGCTTTAAAACTTCAAAATAATCGCGTTTGTCGAAATGGACGTATAATATAGAAATCCTACTTTCGGTTTTAAAAGCGGTAATTCCCGGTTGAAAAAAAATAGTAAATTACTGCTTACAAGACCATAGATTAAATGAAAATTTTGCACACTTCAAAATGCATCTATATATTTATTGATTAACATGATCTTCATTTCAAGGTGTGTGGCTTTAACTATAACCCATAGCCTAATAGTGCACATTTTCCTTAAATGATCTGTGGTATTGATGAATAACGCTACAACATATTTATCAACCGTGAATGCGCAAGTTGTTGTTGCAGTGTCTATATTTTACACAAATTGTGATATCTGAAAGCATGCAATAGGCTGGAAATATGTTGTTTCATGTAAATGTTTTTAAAAATAGGAAAGGTTGTTTTCAATTACTGTTTTTCGATTAAACTTCAATTTTCAGATTGGAACACGTTCTGTATATTCTGTATTACCTTTAAAACTAACAACCTCAATGAAATCTTAAAGAGGAAGCATTTTAATGGTAGGTAAATGCAACAAACATTAAATGAAGAGAAGTGCACATAAACTGATGAACACAGAAGGTATAATATGTATTCGCATTCTTCATAACCACCGTAGTTGTAACTAGTGTGGACTGTTACTATGAACAAATATTCTAAGTATTGAAATTTATCCTAGGAGCGAATACTTTCAGACGCGCAATACATTACACTATTATTGAAAATCATATGATATTAAGCGGCAAAACTGACATTTAATTCGTTCTTTAGTGTATGCAATGAAATGAAATTTGCGCATTTTATGTGACAAATACGGATCAATATATATATGTAATGTAATTGGACATTGGAGTTTACGATCGAATTACTAGTATAGAGATAACAGTTTATTAGTATTTCCATGTTTTGAAAGGGTAATTTTAAATATTTTATGTCTATTATAATCGCGATAAATGTAATAATGAGCCGCGATCTGGAAAAATCGTGCTTAATTATGTTTAGATGTTCTACCACCCAAGGTGACCAAAACACTGGTCACTAAATATTTTGCATGATCGAAACCAAACGAACGATGACCTAAATGACTTTGGGTATCTTACATGTGTGCCGTGTTCTGAGAAAACTGGGCATAATGCTTGTGCGTAAATTGTCATCCCAGATTAGCCTGTGCAGTCCGCACAGGCTAATCAGGAACGACAATTTCCGCTTTTATGACATTTTTCGTTTAAATGATGTCTCTTCTTAGCGAAAATCCAGTTTAGGCGGAAAGTGTCGTTCCTGATAAGCCTGTGCGGACTGCACAGGCTAATTTGGGACGACACTTTACGCACATGCATTATACTCAGTTTTCTCAGAACACGACTCATGTAAAAGCAGACGAACCACATCACAGTCCCAAAACAAGGCAACATAATTGGTTACGGAATATGTTCAGATAAATATAATGTTTTTTTATCAAGGCGATGTCCACGAACATGTTTGGCATCCTGATTATAACACATTTTATATGGAAAAATGTTGGTACACCCAAATGTTACAATCTGTCAAATTATTTCGAACACGGCCGATCTGTATTCTTTCTTAAAGCTAATTTTATATTTATACATTTTTATAATTTCGTAATTAAAAAAGACTTGATGCGATTCTCGCAAAAAGACGTATGTCAAGCTGTTCAGTCGTGTACGGTTTTTGGAACATTTGAATACAAATATGTGTCGTCGTGTTCTGAGAAAACTGGGCATAATGCTTGTGCGTAAATTGTCATCCCGGATTAGCCTGTGCAGTCCGCACAGGCTAATCAGGGACGACACTTTCCGCCTAAACTAGATTTTCGCTAAAAATAGACATCATTTAAACGAAAAATTCCATAAAAGCGAAATTTGTCGTCCCTGATTAGCCTGTGCGAACTGCACAGGCTAATCTGGGATGATAATTTACGCACAAGCAGTATGCTCAGTTTTCTCAAATCACGACACATATATAAAAGACACGAAACTTCTGTGTACCACAATGCTTTCATATATTGCAGATTACTGGAACATTAAAACAGGCGAAGTAAAGCAACCTTCTAACCTTGTCCCTTATTATTTCGAAATGGATCCATCTACGAAATTTTGTTAAAGTTAACCAGGACAAGAGCAACAAACCAATATCTGACTGTTTTTCAGCCTGTGGGCAACATGCGCTGTAACATTGGAAAATGCATTCGTCGAGGTTTATCACATTTGGGGTCGCTCATTTCAGCTCGAACAAAGCAGCCGCCCTTTGACGGAGACATCCGTCAGAGACGTTGGCGAAGGATTGGCGGCACCATTACGAAGCCTGTATCGCCTGTATCCAATACGACACTGCAATCTCTCTTCTCGAACCCTCAAGGGAAGTGGAAGAGAGAGCGGAAGAGAAACATATGGCACGAGACCTGATGATGTCAAGCAGATAGGCAAAACGTTGGAACAGCTGGGGAGACTCGCCCAGAACCGAGACGCCTGGAGGAAGCTGGTCCAAGACGGGATCACAGGCGAATATGATGATGATGATGATATAACGTTCATCTCGGCGGTTCTGTTCCGTAACCGAACATCTCGAAATCCAGCTGAAATAGCGTCCGAATCCTCTTCAACACCGATTTTCGCACCCCTCTGTAAGCGTTCACGACGTATTTGCGACGCTGCTTCATCCGTCCGTCCGCGGACAGGACGCCAACGGCGTTGCTCTCTAATTTGAAATCCCTGACGATCCTTTCCGGGGACTTAAGAATGGTTCCACGCCCATTAAACAGCTCGGGCATGAACGGCAGTTTCTCGTCGATGGTTCCCAAGTATTTCAGACCTTCCCACAAGCGTCTCCAGATGGACTCGTAGGTCACGGAATTCACCTTGCACTGGTTTTGGATAAGCCGTGCTTTCCACGCTTGCTGGTACGTCTGCACTAAATTTTCGATACCGTTTTCACCAATGTAGTCTCTTAAACTAAAATTAAAATTGGTTTGATTGTCGAAAGATGTCTTAACATATTTGTACAAATATTTCACATCGTTTTTCAAGTTTTCCTGCTGAAAGATATAATCCACAGGATGCTTGCACGGGTTACACATCAGTGACACCGGTGCTATATGCGGATCCAGCGACTTCGTCTTCGTCACGTACATTAAGAAATGTTCAAACGACGCGTGGCCTACGTCACAGAAATAGCCGTTCATCCGCGCATGCGCAACGAGCGACGGCGACGTACCATTAATTTGAAGGCTGCTCTTCGTGATGTTTCTCACGAATACTGTGTCAAGCATAATGGCGAGAGAATCGAACTTCTCTAGGAACACTTTGTCCACGTAAGCGGACCACAATCTCTGATACGGGTCTCGAGAAATCAAAAACGAAAACGAGCTGTTATCGGAACACGTGGGTCCTTCGTCTAAGTTCGCAGCATGGATCATATTTCCGGGCATCGTTCGGAATTGTTCGGATTTTTCTGGATATTCAACGGAAAGCAATAATCGTTTTATGTTTGTGCTGGCCGCCTTTGGAACAATACACGTGCAAATGCGGGTTCGATTCAAATACATTCTCTTTACAATAGTGAACGGGGCAGTGTTGATAAAAGTCGGTACGCCCGTACGTGCGCAAACTTCAGAAATACGCCGGAGCCTTATGTCCATGGACTCGTTCTTGATTGCTGAAAGATGGTGGGTCATCTCTTCCTGTATTGTGTCGAATCCCACATCAACCCCGGTGTTCAAGACTGTCTCTGAAGTGACAAGTATAATTTAGTCGCGCTCTGGGGGAAATGGGGCTTATTGCATGTGCGTGAAGTGTCGTCACAGATTAGCTTGCGCAGTCCGCACAAGCTAATCAGGGACGACACTTACCGGGTTTTTATAGAATTTTTCGTTTAAAGGAAGTCACTTCTTAGTGAAAATCACATTTAGCCGGAAAGTGTCGTCCCTAATTTCCCTGAGTGAGGGCCAATCTTTTATAGGGCAAAGTTATATATTAAAGGGACCTTTTCACAGAGTTTGGCAGGTATTGAGGTTTGTCATTAAATGCTTTATATTTTATAAATGTAAACATTGTAACTAAATAGCTCCAGTAAAAAACAAGAATACAATTAAAGAAAGAAAAAAAGTAATCATCAACTGGGCTCGAACCAATGACCCTTGCAGTATATGTCAAGCACTAAAACCACTCGACAATCCGTGCTCATGCAGTGAGTGGTGTATTTTATGCATTTTATAAGCAATTCTCGTAATGTCACAAAAAAGAACGATAACATTAGAACCCTCTAAATTATTCAATCGTTTCGCCTTTGTAACGCTTTATCATTTTCCTGTTTTTAAATCGTCAAAAGTTGCATATAATGGATATTTTAGAGCATGGTAGATGTTCAATACTACTGTTTCATCGCAAATATAAATACAACGAAAATGTGCAAATCTGGAAAAAAAAATCAATTTTGTCAATATGCCAAAACGTTAAAAGGTCCCTTTAAAAAAAGGGAACAAACTGTCACCAACACATGTTTAACAATGACTGTTTATGTATCACATATCGTGTCTGACATTAATGTCAATATGATAACTTACAAGGCGTCTGTTTTCAATCACTGAATGACAAGTTATGACAGCACTAGTTGTTAACGATAACGTTTGACGTCCATGCCATCGTGTGTGTGTGTGCTGGGGTAGTTTTCTAATAGCGTTTGAGCCGCGTTCTGTGAAAACTGGGCTTAATGCATGTGCGTTGAGGGTCATACCGGATTAGCATGTGCAGTCGGCACACTGTAATCAGGAACGAAACTTTCCACTTTTATGGTATTTTTCGTCTAAAGGAAGACTCTTTTGATCAAAAATCATGTTTAGGCGGAAAGTGTCGTGCCAGATTAGCCTGTGATGTCCGCAGTCTGGGATTACACTTTACGCATATGCATTAAGTCCACTTTACACA
Organism: Dreissena rostriformis; assembly: GCA_007657795.1. Taxonomy (NCBI): domain Eukaryota; kingdom Metazoa; phylum Mollusca; class Bivalvia; order Myida; family Dreissenidae; genus Dreissena; species Dreissena rostriformis. The sequence goes on from VMBQ01004893.1 coordinate 39,624, forward strand.
GAAAACCGCACAGGCTTATCAGGGACTACACTCTCAGGTTTTAAGGAATTCTGCATTTAAAGGAAGCCTCTTCAAACCGAAAATACGGATTACGCGGAAAGTGTCGTAATATGTGCCAGGGTTTCACACTCAACAAATCCATTGAAACAGCATAACTAAAACGCAAGTATACGCAATGGAACGTACCTTTCGTAAAGGCAGTAAGTGTCGCGTACAATATACAGGAGACCAGACCGGCGCACAGGCCCATGTTCCGGAACCGTACTTTACAGACACGCCTGGTCCGGAAGGAGCGACAGCCCATCGTGTCACTCTGTAACATCCGGCATCCGATTAAGCTCGTTAAGTATTGCTGACATTCCTAATGTTGATTCACGACATAAGTGATTCACGACGTTGTTGATTCACGACGTTGTTGATTAACGACGTTATTGATTCACGACGTTGTTGATCACGACGTTATTGATTCACGACGTTGCTAATTCAAGATGTTGTTGATACACGACGTTGTTGATTCACGACGTTGTTGATTTATGACGTTGTTATTTCACGACATTGTTGATTCACTACGTAAATGATTCACGAAGCTTGTTGATTCACGACGTTGTTGATTCACGAAGTTGTTGATTCACGACGTTGTTTATTCGGGACGTTGTTGATTCACGTAGTTGTTGAAACACGACGTTGTTGATTCAAACGTTGTTGATTCACGACGTTGTTGATACATGGCGTTGTTGATTCGACGGAGATCCACGACTTTTGACGGAGTGGCGGTTCCGTTTTATTCCGTGTTGTAGTACTATAAATGAAAAAGAAATGTTTTCCGTATTCCGCATCAAAATGTTAAGGTTAATAAACACAACGCAATTCTTGATTCTTAATGTCCGTAATTGTATACTGACTGCACTACGCGAATCCATTATTTATTCAATATAAATATAAATATATCCCGTTTGAAAAACAACCTTTTTTCGCGTTATGCAACTAGCATAACAAAACCACATAAAGGCACTTGTATACAGCATCAGATTTCGAGCAGTAATATTCCATGTGACGAAACAAACTAGATTTAACGAGACAAATAATTAACACATTTCCGGTAAGTTAAGTTCATAACATTTAAAAACACAAAAGCTGCCAATATTTGATCATTTTACGTATAAAATAGATTACCGTACGTTTCCTGACGTTCAAAACATGGAAGTTCCGAAAAAAAAGATCAATTTAAATATGAACTAATAAACCACTATAACATCTTAAAATTTCCGTATTTGATCCAAAAAACAGAACACATTTATCAACTACTGTTATAACATTGAACGTGCAGCAATACGCTAATCATTGAAATACAATATAGCTATATCAAATTACTCACCAATGTCATCGATACAATCGAGTCGTCCAGAATTGTGGGCGAACATTACCCAATAGCGGAAGAAAATATAATGGTTAATGATTGATATTTTTCTTAACGCGCTCTTACTTTAAAAGATCCTTTGCATATTGACAACCTGTCATTCGAGCTTTAAAAAGAATCCACGCGCCATCAAATTATTCGTCAACAATGCACTATATCCGTAACTGCTTGTAATACAGATTCAAGCATTCAATGGTTAACCACGATTTGCAAATGTCCCACCAGCGTTTTAGACAGCAATTCGATAGTTATACAAAAGTATCCACAATTAATCAAATATTACACGTAAGAAAACTAAATATAGGTTAGTCACCCCAAGTTGTTTATCAACAATGATTTTTTTTAGTTCAGTCTACAATGCCGGTGCATTAATATATGCATTTGTCGCGGTTGTCTTTACATTGTTTTGAACCGTCAAAATAGGCGTTGCGTTTAATTTTGCTGTTCCATGTGAACGCATCAGACAGTTTTAGAAAAAGCGAAATACTGTTTAAGTACCATTAAATTACAATGGTTCATTGTTATTTCGTTTAATTATATAAGAAGTCCAACTGCTAATATATAAAATGCAGTTTTTCACTAGATCAAAATCTAAAGTCTACGATTGAAATGGATGTGAATAGTATCAATTGATACTTGTCTTTAAACTAGTTCTCATTCAGAATAATAAGATGCTTCTGGTTTGGATTCTGTCCCTAGAAAAATGGAGATGGGGTTGTGAGTCCATGTAAATACGTTACACAAGTATTTGGAAATAATCCAGAAAATGGTGTACTTGTTGTTTTACAATGTGTGAGTGTCGAATTGAGTTTTGTTCATCAAATGTAGAGTTGACAAATATAAAATAAGCAAACGCAAAACGAGACGTTGATAGAATAAACGCCTCGGATATTGGTACATGTGTAACAGCCCTATTGTTTATATTGTAATGTTGAGATTTTTGAATTTAACGCAATGGAAGCACGTGCATTGTGACTCATGTACAAGTGATACACGTATTATCTATGTTTTTTAAGTTAATTTTCGGTCGTATGACATGTTTACAGTTTGTTAAAGACATTTGAGAAACTTGCATTTCTACACTATACATAATTCCATGTATCATGGCTACTTCAGTATTTGCACATTCCGCGTTTTGAACTTAAACGTTTTGTAGACAGACATCTGTTAAGATAACGGGCAAAATTGATGTGCATACGCAGTTTTTTAACCATGTAAACGACAGTTCGTTTCCTCATATAACATCCAGCTAACTAGTTAAGGCAAATTAAAAATAAGTATATTTCATATAAACAATTTCCTTGCCCGAGGTCGACACTTATGTCTTACGGGTTTCACACATTTCTATGTTTTAATATAGTTGAAAAACAAATATAATAACGTAACATATCCTATTGAAATCAATGTGCTAGTATATTATAGTAATAAACTTCCTTAGCAAGCGCTAAAAAGAAAGCGAATTCCGAAAAGAACAACAACAACTGCACAGTACTAATCCACTGTTTCGAATGATGTACACACGGGCTAACAAGACATTAACCAATACATCATCATGATAAATCATCAAATCGATTGGACCATCGATAATTAGCGTCATGATAGCGTGAAAACGTAAGGGTCTAAAACGTACACTCATACACCAACACACGGTTATGACAATTGATGACTCAGCCTTTTCAGCGGCAAAGCTCAGAACAGTCGATAAGAATGTATATGTGAAAATGGGGTTAATGCATATGCGTAAAGTGTCGTCCAAGATAAGCATGTGCAGTCCGCTCAGGCTAATTATGAACGACACTCTCCGCGTAAACTGGATTTTTGTTAAAAAGAGACTTCCTTTAAACGAAAAATTCCATGAAAGCGGAAAGTGTCGTCCCTGATGAGCCTGTGCGGACTACACAGGCAAACATGGGAAGAAACTTTACGCACATGCAATAAGCCCCGATTTCTCAGAACGAGGCTAAATTAATGACTCAGCATTTTCAGCGACAAAGCTCAGAACAGTCGATCAGTATATAATACCATATCAAGGAAACGGAAAATTGTTGCATATATTAGCACAGTCAAAGTTTAATAGATGTAGAATCATTTGTTTTTCCTCCAAGTGAATTATTAAGTAAGTAATTATTCAAATCAAGACATTCGACCTACAATTAGTACCATGACATTTGCCCGTGTCGCTCCTGGAACCGTTGTTGCCGATAAATTTCCTTAGCATTTGTCAATGCGTACATAAGAGACGCATTACAGACGGGATAACGAATTCATAATGTCAATGAAGATATATTGGCTCACGAGAACCTTGCACATGTGGTTTGCCCCGTTCACAGATTCAACAATACTGACACTCAACAACAGTTTTCTAGTTTGATGAAAACATGTTCCATTTCCAATAGTATTTTTTTTCATTTAATTTGAAAACATTATACTGTTTATCCACTGAGTCAACTTTAACCTGTCTGAAAGCTATGACAACTATAATTGTTAATAAAAATTACCTGATTGTGGGTGCTATTAATTTGTTGAGTTACTCCCCCTTGATATAAATTTGCCATACAGCAAAAAGTATGCAGACACCAATGTCAATATATTTTTTTCATAGATAATTTCACCACCATATACATCTGAGTTTGGTAAGTATTTAACATGTTTATTTATTGTTTGTTTAAATATAACATGTTATGTTTATCCGTTTGAAATAATAAGATATTTTCTCAAAGATCATTACAAGAAAAAATCATCTGCCAATTCATACTGTAGACCTTATTCATCACAGAAATTACCCAAAGGCAGTTCAAATAATGCAAAAATATTGTGTGTGATAATTTGAAACCCTTATCTGAAACCTTCATTGCATTAAACTAAAAGAAAGGAGTGCTATTTTTTTTTCAAGAATTGAGTAGTACTCGGATGGGTACTAGTTAGCGGACATTTTGCTTTCCTTTGATTCTCTTTTGAATTAACTAGTTTCAAACTAGTTGCTCGATAACAATCGTTGATGAGAAAATTCGCACCCCCTTTTCAAAACCCTGGCTACGGGCCTGAATACTGACTTAGATATATAACACCAACAGCAAAAACGATTGAACTTTTAATAGAATATACGCACTTTTAGATTAATCTTTTGCCCAATACATCTGCACATATTATGCAAAATGTTAATATAATCTATTTTTTTACATTACTAACATTTAAAGCCTGTTTAATACAGCCACTACAATGATGTTCTTAACTTAAACATAAAATGTTGAGCGTTTTACTGACTATTTTTGTAAGACAAATCGCATTTTTTTATTTTTTTTTCGAGAAATCGGGTATCTCTAGTTCGATCCCCCACCCCTCTCCATCACCTCGAGCCCGTTTAATCGTCTTTCGCATGAGGCGATAAACTTAGGTGAAGTGAACAAGGTACTCCACACCGGACACTAAAATAAAAAGGGTCGCCACTGGAACGGGGCGTCTCCTGTATCGTGTACTATTCGCTGTGGCCTAATAATGTACATTTTAATTTTATGAAAACGGAGCTTAATGCATGTGCGCTAAGTGTCATCAAAGATTAGCCTGTGCACAGGCTAATCAGGGATGACACTTTCTGCTTTAAATAGATATTTGCTAAGAACTTATGTAAGACATACCAATACAAGAAAAGCGGAAAGTGTCGTCTCTTATTAGTCTGTACACTTAGCGCACAGGCTAGTCTGAGACAACACTTGACGCACATTCATTAAGCCCCGTTTTCCAAGAGCGAGGCTCAAATGTGAGTTATGTTGTATGAATTATACTACAAAACACTCATATCCCTTTGCATATATCATGAATGCACACGTCGTGATGCAGTGTCTCTATGCACATGTGACAATATCTGAAAACACGCATAATGCTGGAAAGTATGTTGTTTTTTATAGTTAAAAAAGAATAAAAAAGGAAAAGTTGTTTTTAATGACTTTAATTCAGTAAATGGTCATTTTTTTTTATTCTAACACGTACTGAATATTCGAAAATATTCATTTTTACCTTTAAAACTGAGAACATCAATGAAATCTTATATATTTATTTTTTATGGTAGGTCGTGTAACATGAAACAAACATGAATTAGGCCTTAATTGCGCGCTCACGTCAGAAATGCACATACAATGATGAATACCGACGCATTCTTCATTACCAACATAGTTGTAACCAGTGTGAGCTGTAACTATGTGTGAGCTGTAACCAGTGTGAGATGTAACTATGCACAAATATTCGCAGTATTAAAATAAACACTGGGACTGAATACTTTCAGACGCGCAATAAAACACATTATTATTGAAAATCAAATGATATTAAGCTGTAAAAATAACATTAACGTCTTTCATAAGTGTACAATGAATGAAATTGGTGAATTTAGTGTGACAATTCATGTTTAGAATAAAGATCATGCTATTCACAATTGACGTTTTCCATCGAATTACCAATATAAAGATACCATTTTATTGGTATTTGCATGTTTTGAAAGGGTAATTTCAAATAAAGTATTTCTATAACACTAGCGTTAAACATATGAGCCGCGCTCTGGGAAAACAGGGCTTAATGTATGTGAGTTGTGTCGTCCCAAGTTAGCCTGTGATGTCCGGAAAGCTATCAGGGACGACACTTTCCTCCTTAACTGGAGTTTCGATTAGAAGAGACTTCATTTACACAAAACAATTACATACAAGCGGAAAGTGTCTTCTCTGATTAGCCTGTGCGGACTGAATAATATGGGACGACACTTTACGCACATGAATTAAGCCTGGATTTCCCAGAGCGTGGCTCATAAACATTTTATGCGAAAGCACGTGACGTAGGGCTAGTAATGACACATACCATAAACCCACGTGACGTAGGGCTACTAATGACACATACCATAAACCCTGAACGTTTCGGGACTTCTATTAGACGTCGGACAAAATTATTGCATTAAATGTATCATTAAGGCAATACATTATGATTTTTTAGTATCTATACTTTGTGTCTATGCTTTTTAATATTTTCAATTGAAAGAGTTTTTTTTCTTTAAAATGTCTCTATTAAAACTATCTGAGCCTTGTTCTGGTAAAACAGGACTTAATGCATTGCGTTAGTCCCAGATGAGCGTGTGCAGTCCGCATACGGTAATCATGGATGACACTTTCTGATTTTAAAGAAACGTTCGTTTTAAGGAAGTCTCTTCTAAACGAAAATCCATTTTAGGCGGAAAATGTTGTCCCTGATAAGCCTTTGCGGACACTTAACGAACATGCATTACGCTCAGTTTTCCCAAGTGTTTGCTCCTAATCTCCAGACGCTAGTTGCTTGAAAGGGAAGCAAGACGGGGTCTAAATCCAATGTGCAAAGAAGGAGGCCATCAATTCACCCAATTGATGATAATAATGCAATTTGCTGCATATAGTGTATGAATGCGCACTTTCTTTAACTTGCTTTTATCAACGATTATGGTAGAAGCATTTACAAAAATGTTTTCAACATCGCATTCTTTACGGTGTTGCTGTATGAATAACAACCGGCAATTTAATCCATGAACTTGACCCTGAAAGCACAGCAAATAAATCTGAACAAAGCTCAAAGCGTACAATATGTGTCGTGTTCTGAGAAAACTAGGCATAATGCATGTGCGTAAAGTGTCGTCCCAGATTAGCCTGTGCAGTCCGCACAGGCTAATCCGGGACGACACTTTCCGCTTTAACTGGATTTTCGCTAAGAAGAGACATCATTTAAACGAAAAATTCCATAAAAGCGGAAATTTTCGTCACTGATTAGCCTTTGCGGACTGCACATGCTAATATGGTATGACAATTTACGCACAAGCATTAGGCCCAGTTTTCTCAGAACACGACACATATTCCCTCGTAATACTTCTGGCGGATGGGCATATAGTGTTACCCCTGTCCGTGTAAGTGTGTATGTGCGTGTTTGTGTGTTTTTTTTTTGGGGGGGGGGGGCTTTTTGTGTCCGGACAATAACTTTGTTGTGCATAATGGGATTTTGAAACTCATTGGCACAAATGACACTCACATCAAGACGACGTGCAACAACATTGTCGATTTCTACAATGTCAAGGTTACAGTGGACACTTTGTGTATTGGCAAATTCCCTTTATGGATATAGTGATAGTAAATGCTTGTGTCCGGTCCATAATTTTGTCGTTCATCTTTGGATTTTTAAATAATTGACACGAATGATAATCATACCAAGACGAGGTGTCTCAGGTTATAACCATGTCACTCACGTCATGGCCATGGACACTTTAAGTTTTTGCATATTCCTTATATGCGCTCAATTGGTCGTTGTCAACTCAGGTAGTACTTCAAAGTATCCCGGGTACTATTATGTATGTATAATATCAAGTACCCGGGTACCGAAAATATTCTAAAAAGTATCCCTAAGTATGGCCGGTGCCTTTAAACGTATTTTCCGTACCTGGGGTACATTGTAGTATACTTAAGAGTACCCGTAGTACTTTTAAGTAGTATCTGAGCCGAAAACGATAAATTGAGCCGTATATGGATAAAGTGAAAGTACCTGTTCGTGTCCACCATGATTTAACTTTGATACATGATGGAAATTCAAAATAAATTGCCACGATGAGCATACCAAGTCGATTTGTCGCGTGCAACAACCATGTAGCTCGATTATTGGTCAAGATTACAGTGGACACTTGGAGTTTTTGCATATTCCTTATATGGCTATGGTCAAAATACATTTTGTGTCCGGTCAATAATATTTGCATACATGATGGGATTAAAACAATGTCACAAATTATCATATTAATATCAATAGAACGTGTCGAGTGAAGCAACTATGTCGGTCACGTCAAGGTTAAGGTCTCAGTAAACATTTAGTTTTCGCTAAGCCGTATCATTTATATAGTGATTGTACATGTTCCGTCCAAGCTATAACTGAGTCGTGCACTATGGGATTTCAAAATAAATTTGCACATATGACCCTAATAAAAAGACTACTTGTGTGTTGAAAACCAAGTGGCTCGCCTAAAGGTCAAGGTCACAACGGAAACTTTGAGATCTTGCATATTCATAATTTTATTTTTTAAAGCAAAAGCATGTGTTACCGTCCAGTCCATAACTTACTCGTACATAATATGATTCTGTTGGATAAATACAAACGAAAAGTACTGGAATTAGGGTTTCCCCTGAAAACCTCGCTTTATGGTCAAGTAAGAACATAGTCGAAAATACTATGACCTCGTTCTGGGAAAACTGTTTTTGGATGCATGTGCGTAAAGTGCCGCCATTGACTTGATTTTCGTTAAGAAAAGGCTTCCTTTTAACGAAAAAAGTCGTTCCTGATTAGCATGTGCGGACTGCACAGGCTTATATGGGATGACACTTTACGCACATGGATTGAACCAAGTTTTTTCCAGAACGAGGCTCGTATGAAAAACAGTACGCAGATCAGATTTTATAGTTTATTACATATGCGATAAGCGTGGCAAAAGCGTTAGTGCTACACAGAAAGCTATACGTGTACATGTGCATGCAAATAGAGACATAGACCCCCAGGAAGTCGGTTGCTATAGAAACAAAACATCCATGATATAATATGTTCTCTGTGGAGAATTACAATAACATCAAAATCAGTCTAACTCGAATGCGGTATTTTCAGCAACACACCTTTTTAATTGCTTTAATATATTGGATTTATAGCAATTGTTCCATTTGGTACGCAATATCACATTTGATATCTTACTTATCTAGTTTGGTTCATGAAAACTAACTCAGTTTTTTTTTACTTCGATTTATGTAAAATACTTAATGCAACATAACATTAAAAAGCACATCATTTATGAACAGTTGCTTTCAGTTGAACAAGCATTATATGAAAATCAGAATGTTTCAGCTGTTGAAATGGTCTTATTAAGTAATGCCCAGTAAGACACCTGAATAACATGAATATGGGTTAATGAACATTTAATTTCAGTTTAATCAATTGATCATTTGAATTCATCATTCAGACACCTGGCTTACAGCCTATTATTCAAATAGCCCTGCGTGAAACGACGAATAACTCAAGCGAGCGCTCAGTCATCATTTATACATAATTTCTAAATTCAGGTTTGAAGATGTTTTTGTTTTTTTACACTTAAATAAACAGATCCAAAGTAATCAGTCTTGTTGATTATACATGTGTTGCTGTATGAATACACGATACAAAATGCACAAAATGGTATAAGTCGATGCATGTTCAAGTATGTTTGAATACAAACACAAATCTACTACATGTATCTACCACAAACTTTAACCTATGGACGGATTCGTTACATAGTTATGAAAGACGTGTAGTCTTTTAAACAATCCAAACTTCAACGTAATTATTCTATATATCACATTTCATATCAAAACATTATATTGCTGAAAGTGTTTAAAGAGCAGTAATACAGTTTTGAGCTGGACAAAACATTTACTTACACGGTTTGTTCAATCGGCAACTACAGCGAATTTTAATTTAACATTAAAAAGGTCAATGTTTAGTAGTCATATTCACTAATCCGTTATAAAAAAAAAATCATTAACTTTTAAACAACTACATATTTCTAATAATAGAACATATTGTTTGTAAAATAAATGCGAGAAAAAAACACACGAGGGAAATACATGAAAGCTATAGAGTTTACAAGAAACACACAGTGCCAAGTCGGAAGCCGAATTTCTGTCCGTGTTTGCCGTAATCTTTTACATAAACAGATACAGTATGCAGCGATTTTCTGGACTACTGCACATGCCGTTGTAGTTGTTGCTATTTTGATTACTAATTTTTCGTTTATCAGAAAACACGTAATCACGCCGGGTGTGCGGATACTTTGATCACGGATGGCACTTCGATAACAGAGAACAACAAAAGTCACGCGCAAGAGGTGAATTCTTCAGCTTTTTTTGCATTTATGTTTTGTTCATTTGGTTTACAGGCACGGTATTGGTTAAGTAGATTAAATGGACCTTTTCACGTTTTGGTAAATTGACAAAATGAAAATGTTTTTTTTTCAGATCTGCACATTTTCGTTGTAGTTATGATATTTGCTAGGTAACAGTAATACTGAATATTTACCTTGCTCTGAAATATCCATTATATGCATCTTTTGACGATTAAAACTCCTGAAAATTATAAAGCGTTACATGGCGAAACGATTGAATAATTTGGAGAGTTCTGTTGTTATCGTTATATTTTGTGACATTTAGAGGATTGCTTATATAAAGTAAAAAAGTAAATAAACCTTTTACTATACCAGTACGGATGGCCGAGTGGTTTAAGCGATAGACTTTTACTCAAAGGGTCAGTGGTTCGAGCCCCGGCGTGGATTTCTTTATTTGCTTGTTGCAAACATGTAGTAGAGTTATTTAGTTCCGATGTTTACATTTATCAATTTAAAGCATTGAATGACACACTTCAAACCATGCCAAAATCTGTGAACAAGTCCCTTTAATTGTATAGCAATTCGTATTGCGAAGAAAGAAATTCGCGGAAAAACGGTGGATTATATAAAAAAAACGATACAATTTCATCGATTATCAGCATGAATTGGATGATCAGTATATATATATATTTTTTTAATACTTGAAAAAAAAATCAAAAACGTGCTTACTTTTCGAAATAAAAGATCAATATGTCCATTAATGTAAAACGTGTTTCATTTTAGTTTAATAACGTATTTTAGGAAATTCAAATGTTTAAAGAGACTGATGCCAAATTTTCATGGGCACTTCGTTAACCGATCATCTCAATGACAATGGCACTTCGATTTCCGATAACTTGACACTTTTAACCAGATATAACACACTCTTTTTAATGAATCATACATGCAGAATTCGATGGAGAATACTGTTATAGTGAGCAGGCAATAGATACAAATGTATGTGCTGACGTCAATAAAAAACGAATTACCGAAACATTTTCTTGTCCCTTTGGAATATGATTATGATTATGATTTTGCATAAACGTGAACGAAAAATGTGAACCTTGTTCGATATGTACGCATTCCTTTTTCAAGAATCAGTGTTGTTTCGATTTAATTCAAATTTCTTACCCGTGGTTCTTTAATTTCAACCAATATTTAAAGTGATTTAGGGTGAGGTGAATTCGTACTTCGAGTAAACGTTATCGTTGCGTAAAGGGATGAGCTCAAGATAAAGGGAGTTTTCCATTCTCTTTTTCGGCGTAGCTGTTTAAACCAGCTTTTCACCTTAAATGACCTTTAACACCAGCAAACCCGAATGAATACACTTCATTTATTCCATTGGCTGATTACTTGAGCATAATCTCCCATGACATTGGCAACATCACCGCGTCCTTGTATTAAAGGATATGACACTGTTCAGTGTAGGGAAATGCGGACTACTCTAATTGCCGGTAAATTCCATCCCCAAGACTTTCAGGGTCAGTGCTGGGTCAGTAAATCGCCAGGGGAAGACGGAATGAACTATTAATAAACGCCTTATGTTGATATAACAATATTGCTTTCAAGATATAAAATAACACGAATTATAGGGAAAGACATGAATGAAAACCTATCGGTAAATGTCATTTTTCTTGTATTGTAAGAAAAAAAACAAACGAAACAGTATAGTTTCCATGATATAAGGGAACTCGTTTAATAATCTAGCCCATGTGACGCATGCAAGCCAGAATAGGCTACCGACATTTGCCAGTTTGCTGTAAATAACAAAGTGTGACTTTAATTTTATACCGGAAAGAATCGTGGTTTGACGTTCCATTTAAAAGACGCAATAAGAGCTTTAAAGACCCGCGTCATGCGAAAATGGGTCTTATGCAATATACTGCTAGCATAGCTCCAGCCCAGCCTGCGCATCCGCGCAGTCTTGTCATGATATGCATACTGAATAGGGTACTCTGGAGATACCACGAAACCTTGCGTGCTTTTTATAGCGGAAGGCGTAGCCCTTTACCAGACTGCGCAAGTGCGCAGGCTAGGCTTGAGCTACGCTGGCCGCATATGCCATAAGACCAATTTTCGCATAAAGCGTGTGTAACGGTGTTATTTGAATGTGTGGAAAGAAAACTGCGTCTTAATCAATTATCAATCAATATCATTTCGATTACGAAGAAATAAATTAATTATAAACAATGTAAAGACACATATGACGTGATCTCACGAAGTAAAATTTGTATCTACGAACACTTTTATGTGGTTTAATAAACGTGCACTTCATAACAAACATTTCATGCGATGGATATGCGACTATTTAGTGAAAAAAGAACCCAACAATACTTAAACCTTTGATTTTAATTTAACAACTTAGAAACGTCAATACTAGTACCTTGAATACAATGAACGGTTTACTAAAACACGTTCATCTGAAACCAAGTCGGAGCAAAAGGGCATGTTCACCTAAGCAGTTTGCTCATACCAACAAAGAGTCATGCCCTGTTGAAGCCTACAAGGAGTTCGCTCGTCACAGACCGAAAAAAGCTCTGAACGATGATGCCCCTTTTTACTTGTCTCTAAACTATAGTCGACAAGCTGGGTCAGACAAGTGGTATAAATGTCAGACCATGGGTGAAAACTCATTGAGGTCAATAATGAAAACGATGGCTGAAAGGGGCGATCTGACAGGTCGCAAGACAAATCACAGTGCCCGCAAAACATCCTGTACGACTCTCTTGCACAATGGGGTTGCTCCAACAACTATTCAGCAGCTAACTGGACACAAGAATGTGCAAAGTGTGAACAATTATGCAAAAGCTTCTCTCGAAATGCAAGCAGCCATGTCCGACATATTGTAGCATTCGCTACTTTGGCAGCGGGAACCAGGCAGTTTGCGACGGGAACCGGACTGGACGATTCTCTTGTGGGCGGTTGATTGTACCTGCGGCCCCAATGCGTGCTCGCGGATATACGGGCAGTTCGAGAACAGCTATAACGAGGGTAAGACGCCATTGTTACTCAGAAGCCCTTTTCAGCTAATATACCAGGTTGTAAGTCCCTTAACAGGTGGTAATAGGTGGCCCAATTAAGTACTATTCGACCATAATGGCGCTGCGAGCAATTTCTTTTTAATTGCTGTAGATTTCACGGAGGAAAACTTGGGGATGTTGCCCCGGTGGATTTGAGTTGAAATTCTACACGAAGAAGAAAGGTGGTGCTTGCCTGAGCGGAGGGTGGTTGGTGTAATGGTTTTTCGTCTGGTGTATTTCACCAAAGCGTAAATTTGTGGGTGAAAGACTTTGAAAAAAAATTCTCAGTTGAAATTATTTTTATTTTTTATTTATTCCTTTTAAGTAGTAAATTGGTATTTATACGTCTGACCGGGCGTACTTCCCCTTGCATAGCGGTATTTTGAGGAAACCCCATCCTGTTAATAACAAGATCCGTGCGGCCTGTAAATATATGCATAAATTGTTCATGCTAGCTTACCAGATGAGCTGCTAGTGTGATATCCACATTAATATTGTGATATTTGCATACAAACTTGTGTGGTATTTTTATACAAGTACAAATTGAAGTCTGTAAAATTGTTTGTATGTGTGTGGCCCTTAATTAAAAGAATAATTTTGTATTGGATGCATGTCCGGGAAACAATTTGATATTTTATTGTAAAAATATGCTGTTTTAGTTGAACATTTTTGTCATTTTTTGTGGAAAAGTGATATCAAGATATCAAATGCCAGTTTTTAAACAGTAATTGGAATTTCTAAGTGTATCATTTACATTCATTTCTAGTTGCAAATAGATTTAAATTTTAGAGGTTTTCAAGAAAAATATTTGTTCAGAGTTGGTAAAATAACAAGTAAATAGCAGAAAATACATTGTTGCATTTATTTGGTGCAATAATGTCACATTGGAGAAAAAACAACAACAATAGATGATCTTTTTCTGAAAAATCCAAGTATTTCTTGGAATACAGCCGGCAAAATATATAAAAAGCTCAAATAATTATTGATTACTGCAAATATAAAAAAATACAGTGATAATTTCTCTGTATTATATACAGATAGGTAAATTACCAGAAATAAAGTAACATATTTCTGGGTGAGTGAAATTTCGGATAAAATTTAGAAATAATTTTTTGGCAAAGATAGGAAGTGTTTGCATGCAGTAACTAAATAGGCAATGCATTTAAGTGATTTTCCATCACATTTAGAGAAATTTTTAAAATAGGATATTAGGCGGAAAGTGTCGTCCCGGATTAGCATATATATATATAAAAAAAAATGTAAATATTTGTGTCGTTGTTTCATGATTCATGAGATAAATTGTTTGAAGCCATATTTTCATTAAATGTACATTGTTTGAAATATTTTGTAGTTGTTTTCATGCACGTGAAGTTTAATGTTGAAATCGTGCATTGAAGTGATACTTTAATGAAAAAGTGCTTTGTGAATAAAAGTGACATTTATTTTAGTGAAACATAAATTGTGTGATTTGGTTTAAACTAAGAGACACTTATTAAGTGCAAATTTAGTGCAAAATTGAATATTTTAATAGTGTGACACTTAATTGAAGTGATAATATTATTTTCATATTGTGAAAAGTATAAAGTGAAGTTACTTGAATTAAAACAAGATGAGTGAGACACCCGAACCTAGATTGACTCAATTTATTATGAAGATGAAGGGATCACAGACTGATCCGAAAGCAGCTGCAGCGAAAGGAGCATCAGGTGGCGCGATGACCACCTCTACTTCAGGCGTTGTAACATCTGGCGAAGGTGGCAGTATTCTGCTCCTGCAACAGGTGGCGTCTTGGATGGCGGCAGACTGAAAGTGAATTTTGTTCCGGTGCAGCAACTGCAACAGATTGTTGGTGTCGGCAAAAACAATTCGGCAAAAAAATTCCAAGCGTATGCACATGTTACGTTGGTTCCAAGGAAATTTAACCTCGAAGAAGTTAAAGGAGGAGTTTGGCGGGAAAATGACTGCGGTCATTATCAATCAAAAGGATTTTTAGGTGAACAATATGTTGTTTGAAAGAAGCCCGGACCTCGAATCTCCAAAGCTAAAGCCGAAGAAATTGGAAGATGTATTCTGTGCAGAAACAGATACAGAAACAAATACTGAAGATGCAGAAACAGATGCTGTAGATTAAAGAAGCACAAAGACAGTTTCACACATGAAAGGGAATAAACATAAAGGCACACCATAAGATACGGAAGATTAAATGCAAGTAAAGCCAGAGGCCAGGTCTAAAAGTAAGAAATCGTTGAAAGTCAGAGAAAAAGAAAGTACGAAGAATAAAATTAAAAGAAAACCCAAGAGAAAATCGGTGCCTGCGGAAACAGCAGATCCATCTGAAACCGAGACATCAGACTCTTCGGATGGGGATGTATCTTCGCGAAAGATGCCGAAAGGTTTTGACAAACAGTTGCGGTTTGCGGGTTCCAAGGATGGTAAAGGGGAAGACTTTGACTCTTTCAAATTAAAATTCAAGAGTTATGCGAAGGCTTTCGGTTAGACCGATGATGAATGCAAGCATTGCTTGTGTTGGAGCCTACAAGGAGATGCCGCGAAATATCATACTTTGATATCTTCCGGTACTGGTCCCCTAACATACCGGCAGCTCATAAAGAAGTTAGAGACCAGGTTTGGAGGAAAGGAGTTGGAGGAGACCGCTCAAGTCAGATACAACCAAGCGTGTCAAGAGTCGAACGAATCTCTAGAGGTTTGGGCAGATCGGGTGCATATGTTATCCCTGAGAGCATTCAGGAAAGTGACTGAAAAATATGCGGCTTCGCAGGCAGTCAACCGTTGCTGTTTAGGACTCGAGAATAGAGACGCATCAAAGTACGCTTGTCTTCGTCGTTTCAAAACCATTGACGAAGCTAAAGACTTCGTACATTACTATCTGCACATCGATAGTACAAATGTAAAGCCTAAGAGCTCGAGGCGTACTTCGCAGCGAGAAACAGAGGAGGCGGTAAACGTCTTGAAAAACAGCATAAACTTGGTGCAAGCACAGCTTGATGAAAGGTTGAACCAGATGCAGAGCCAATCTAACAAACAAATGGCACTCAACAGGAGTGAAGGTGCTGATGGGAGAGTCATTAGTGGTTTTGGGCGTGGTTCTGGTGGATTCAACCAAATGGACAATAAGCCAAACAGGGGTGGTTATGGTCGAAGTGGAGGCTTTCAACCATGGAACAATAATCAAAACCAAGCCGGTTATAGCAGAGGTGGTGGCTATAGAGGTCGAGGTTGGAGAGGTCGTCCAACAGGAAGAGGTGAAAGAAATAATGGTTGGGGAGTCCAGCAACAAAATGGTGAGAGACAGCCAGGCATCAATGATTGTTTCTTTTGTGGAGAGACTGGCCATATGAGAGCAGATTGCGAGAAGTGGAGAGCCACACAACAATGTTACGCATGCCATGAAATGGGGCATCGCAGACCAGAGTGTCCTTATCGACAACCGTTAGGGCGTGGACCAAGTGGTTTAAACGAGCAGGGGTCGGGCAAGAGGGCCACTCCCGACTCGTTAATGCTGGCCCACAAACAATCAGAACAGAGGGATGGAGTATTGCTTCCTCCAGGCGTGAGGATTCAAGGATAGGGTATGAGGAAAATGTCAATAGCTATGGAAAAGAGGGGCCTACTTTGCCTTTGAAACCTGTGTATCGAGGTAGAGGGCGTAATGTAGCTGTAGGAGAGACAGGACCAAGATCTCGTAGAAATAGATCGGTTGAGCCAGGATGAGCAAGAAGAAGAGACACGCGTTTCGTGAATGCGGGAACACAAACAGATGACAGTTCATCAGAAAGCGGGAGTGAGGCAAGTGGGATTGTTATGTCCCAAGTTGCCCCAGAAGAACCAGATATTGGTAAGAAAGAAGTCTTAATCCGAACGGATGCTGAGTTGGAAAAGGAAATGATTGAAGTTAATCAACTGTCATCTGTATCAAAGTACAAACTACCAATTGAAGTTAATGGTAAACCAGTGGAGGCCGTGGTGGACACAGGCGCCGATGTGACAATAATCTCAGAAGAGCTATTTAATAGCCTGAAACGAAAACCAGAAGTAATAAAAAGGTGACGTTAAATGCCGCAGGAAAGAACATGACAATGAATGGCAGTGTGGTGGGACAAGTGAGGATAAAAATAGGGTCCAAAGTATATGAGGAGAACATTCATGTAGCACCGATCTCACAGGAGATGTTGCTAGAGTTTGACTTCATACAGGGAAGGTCTGTGTTGGACTATGTCAATGATACCTTCTGTATTGATGGGGAAGAGGTACCAATGAATGTGGCAGTTACCAACGGTAAACCGGAAGAATGCAGAGTTACCGTTAGTAAACGATGTGTTATACCTCCAAATTCTGCGAAACATGTACGATGTAGACTCGACGGTGACATGCCTCAGTTTATTGTGGAAGGAGACGAAGGTCTGGATGTCCTGGTACCAAAAACTTTGCATGACAAAGGAAAG
This sequence comes from Dreissena rostriformis, assembly GCA_007657795.1. Lineage (NCBI taxonomy): Eukaryota > Metazoa > Mollusca > Bivalvia > Myida > Dreissenidae > Dreissena > Dreissena rostriformis. Next base: position 57,447 of record VMBQ01004893.1, read on the forward strand.
GATGCGAAAATATGTGTGGTGAATATCACAGACAGATATCGTGTTCTGAAGAAAGGGAAAAGAGTCGCGAAAGCGTTTCCAACAGAGACAGTGGTACCTGTGACCGAAAACGTGGGGGATTATATGGAGGAAACTGTTAAAGAACACAGTAAACAGTTTGTAAATAACGTTCGCCTTAGTGACAAGGTGCCAGATCATTGAAAGGCAGCTTTTGAAGAGTCGAGTAAGGAGTTGTCGGTGGAACAGAGGGAGAAACTTGCGAATATACTCATTACTTATAAGGATGTATTTGCAAATAGCGAGTTTGATCCAGGCACATTCACCGATATTGAGCATTCAATAGAGACGGGGAGGCGCGGCCTATCAAGCAGAGAATGCGGAGAACACCAGCATTTTTTGCTGGGGAGGAGAAACAACACTTGAAAAAGATGCTGGATTCCCGAGTAATACAGGAGTCGGTATCGGAATGGGCTTCAGCACCAGTGCTGATTAGAAAGCGATACAAATCGGTCAGATGGTGTATCGACGATCGTGGTCTCAATATGGTGACCATTAAGGACACCTTTCCATTGCCAATTGTCGATGACTGTCTGGACACACTTGCTGGAAATTGTTGGTTCTCGAAACTTGACGCCAACTCAGCATATTGGAAAGTGGAAATCAAGGAAGAGGATCGATCGAAGACAGCGTTTGTGACAAAGTATGGTCTCTTCGAACACATGAAGATGGGTTAACTTTTGGATTATGTAATGCCCCTGCGACGTTTTCTCGTGTAGTCAATCTCGTACTTTGAGGTTTGAATTGGAAAACCGTGCTGGCATTCCTTGACGATATGTTTGTGCTTGGTAAGACATTTGACCGGCATCTCCGATATCTTGAGGAGGCCCTACAACGTTTTCGAAAGTATGGTTTAAAACTGAAGCCTAAGAAGTGCGTGTTCTTCCAGAATAAGGTGGAGTTCCTGGGGAGGATTTTGCGTGAGGATAGGTTAGCTATTTCCGAGGCGGACATACAGGTGATAAAGGATTGGCCAACCCCTAGAAACACAAAAGATGTTCAGAGATTTTTAGGCCTAGTGAATTATTACCGAACATTTGTTCCAAACATTGCTGAAATCAGTGCGGACTTGTATAAAGTAGTCGGAAACACATGTTCAGGTGGGATGAGGAACAGCAACAGGCGTTTGATAAGCTGAAAACTGCTTTGTCACAGCCCCCGGTATTGGCTTTACCAATTACGGTGGATTAATTTATACTGGACACAGATGCGTCCGGTGTTGCCGTTTCAGGAGAACTGATTCAGATACAAGAGGGAGAGGAGAAAGTTGTAGCCGATGGTAGCTATGTTTTGAAACCAGATCAGAAAATTTACTGTGTGACTCGGAGGGAATTATTGGCAGTAGTACGTTTCAACAGGCAATACAGACACTACCTGTTAGGGAAGCCGTTCGTACTTCGAACGGATCATTCCAGTTTAACGTGGCTGATGAACTTTAAAGAGCCCCAAGGACAGCTAGCTCGGTGGAGGAGGAGCTATCACAATACAATATCATCCTTAAGCATCGGCCAGGGAGGAAACATGTAAATGCAGATACCTTATCGTGGCCGCCTATGCCGGATAGGGTTTGCAGCCATTATGTGATGGGAGCAAAACTTGAAGATTTGCCATGCTTCAAAGAAAATTGCCATTATTGCAAGAAGGCCCACGAAAACTGTAAAGATTTACGGAGGAGATGGATGAAGCAGTACCGTTGGGAGTTGGTATGCAAAGGTTGAGGATCGCGGGAGGAGGTGGTAGCACCAAAATTAATTTGGATAAGGAGGATAACACCAAGGTGGATATAAATAGGTTTTCGTCTGAGGACGTATCCCGGGTGGTCTTAAAGGGTGTTCCGGAAGGATCCAAGTGTGGGTCGGAGACATCCAATGTGAGTTCAACATCTGATCAAGAATGGCCCAAAAACTTGATTAGAGACTCACTGGTGCAGATATCTGATGGTGGTGGTATTTCAGGGTCTGGAGAAAGTGGACCCACAATTTCAAAGATTGGAGTCGCTGCGCGTGACTCCTGGTGGTACAAAATTAACAAAATAAATCCATCAGGCGATCCAAAATTGCATGAGGTGGCTAAAGATGTACTGTTGGAGGATGAGCAGGCAATTGAAGCACACATTGAACTTGTAATGGCAGGGGAGGAGTACGAGATCTTAGGTGATGATGCGGATGATACCGGTGGACCAAGTAGTTGGGGTTTCTCAATTGAAGATCTGGTGGTAACTCAAGACAAAGAACGTGATCTGGAGATCCTTCTAAAATGGATGAGGATGCAAGAAAAACCTTCACAGAAAGATTTGTATCTGGAAGGTAATGCAGCAAAGGCCTATTGGATAAACAGAGAGGCGTTTGAACTCATAGATGGAGTTCTGTATGTAATGAAGGACAGTGACAAGAAGTTGGTACTTCCAGCTAGTCTCAAAGAGCAGGCGTTATCATTAAACCATGATATACCGTTGGCGGCTCATCAAGGTATTGACAGTACAAAGGCTCGACTTAAAGAGCGATTTTACTGGCATACTTTGCGAATATGAAGAATTTTGTTAGATCCTGTGAAACTTGTAACAGGAACAAGAAGGCAGATCGGTATGGCAGGTGCCCACTTACGGAGTTTCAGGCGGGTGCTCCAATGGAGCGAGTGCATAAAGACTGTATGGGTCCGCTGCCGAAGACACCAAGAGGGAGCGAACACATCTTGATGATGGTTGATCAATTCACCAAATGGGTTGAGTGCCTACCATTGCCAACCCAGTCGGCGGAGATAACAGCTAGAGCGGCTGTAAACGCGTTTTGTTCCCGGTTTGGGTGTCCCTTTCAGATTCATTCGGATCAAGGCCGAAATTTTTAAGGCAAACTTTTTACCTGCGCTGTGTAAGGTTCTTGAGATACACAAAACGAGAACCATATCGTCCCGCATCCAATGGACAAGTCGAGCGGTATAATCGCACACTAATGGATGCCGTTCGATGCTTTATCGATGGAAAGCAGGACAATTGGGATCTTCATCTGCCACAAATTGCAGGAGCCCTTCGTGCCTCAGTAAATCGAAGCACTGGTTTTACGGCAAACAAGTTGTTGTTGGGTCGGGAGGTCAACACGCCAGCAACGCTCGTGTTCCCAGTGGTACAGGGGAAGAAAAGTGATACAGTGGACGAGTATGTGACCAATCGTGAACAAGAAATTAGTCGTGCCCATGAGGTGGCGCGAACCAAGCTGAAGACATCTCTCAAAAGAATGAAGAGGAACTATGATTTGAAGATTATGACTAGGGCGTATGAAGAGGGGGATGCAGTGTATGTCCTGGATTCAGCGACCTTGAAGGGCCAATGTACGAAGTTATCTGCACCACGGAAAGGCCCAGGAGTCATTGAGAAAAAGATATCCGCCTTTATCTACAGAATTAAAATGCGGAACCCTGTGTTTGTGACAAATCATGACAGGTTAAAGCCCTGTCGAGACCGAAAAACCCCAAAGTGGATCCAGGAGTTGAAAGCTGACCCAGAGGGGGTCAATACAAATGATCCAGAAAATGTGTTATGCACTTGTCGTAAGCCCTTGAACGGACGATTCATGATCGCGTGTGACTATTGTGACGAGTTATTTCACGGCGCATGCGTGAAGATTTCTCCGACCGAGTCTTTAAGCATTGACAAATTTAAATGTGCGAAATGCAAGGAGGGGCCCGGTCGGACATCATGACGTTGCATTAAGTTGAGATGGAGGCGTCACGTTACTTACGTGGTGGGACTCCCGGAGCGCTGTCGCAATAATTTTAGGGACATGCGTTACTGATGGAGTTGTGCTGCGTGAGACCTTGGGGTGTCCATCTGAACTGGTGCCACATTACTTATGTGCGTGACAAAGTTCTTTTGTCTGTTTTAGGTGAGTTACAGTAAGATATCTTGTGCAAATATGAGAGAACGTATCCAAATCGTGTTGGAGGCCACGGAGGAGAGGAGGATTCTGGACCCGGATGCCCTGATCCGTTCGCTTATGACCTGTGGCGAGCACGAGTATGATCAGAGGCAGGCTCTATTAGGGCAGGTTGACCTGGCCCGACGGGGATTGAGGGAGAGTGGCTCTCCGACTTGACAGGCTTCGCTTTCAGGATGAGGTTCCGATGTGCAGTGAGGCATGCATAGAGCGGCACATTGCGACCATCCCTGACTGGGCAAGGTCGTCATCAGGAAGACCACCTTGTAGAGACAAACAAAGAGGGGAGTCTAGTAGCGGTGGAGCATGCGGACACACGACAGTCGAGGTTCCGAGTAATTCTCGGACCTCGAAGGATGCGGAGAGTTGGACAGGTTCTACAGGAAGACCACCACATGGAGACCAAAGGAGAGAGGAGTCTAGTAGCGGTGGAACGTGCGGAGGTGTGCACGTCGAGGTTCCGAGTACTTCTCGGACATCGAAGGATGAGGAAAGTTGGACGGTTGCACGCTCGCCGAAGAAAGCGCGTAGATTATCGCCTTTAAACTGGGAGGAGACAAAGGTGGTGATCGATCGTGGGTGTTTCAAGTGCTGGGAGAAAGACCATTGGAGCCGCGAGTGTGAAAACGAGTGGTTGTGTCACCGATGTGAAGAGCATGGGCATGTGGCCAAGTACTGCCCGGGAAGAAAATGGGTTCCGCCGAAGATGGTGGTTGAGTGGGTTCCGCCGACCAGCTGTGAGACCAGTTCAGTTTCAAGGCCAGAGGTCCGTTCGGAGTTTCAAACACCAAGGGTTGAGGAGAGGCCGACTGCTGCTATTTCTTCTCGTAGTAGTCGAGCGGAGGAGCAGCCTGCTGCACGTAGGGTTGCATCAAGGGTTGAGGAGAGGCCAACTGCTGCGAGTAACCCCTCCACATATCCCACCAAGCGCCAGGTGTCACAGCTACGGAAGAGGAAGGTGGTGTCGGTAATCGGGATTCACCCTGGCAAGGTGATTGAGGGAGACGTAGAAAGGCTGGCCACTATGCTCGATTTGTACGAGGTCGTGGGTTTAGGTGAAGTCGGGCTGGACGGCAATAAAGGTGATCCAGAACTTCAACGGAGGACGTTGGACGAGGCCCTCACCCTATTAAAGGCTCTTCCACATCTGGTGCTAGTATTGCACTGCCGTCCAGGCCCCCGAGAGAACATCACGAGCGCGTTCTACGAGCTATTTTACCGCTGCAAGGGGATACGGTTTTCCTGAGCAGCGGATCCATCTGCATTATTTCAACGGCTCCCTAGATGACGTAAGTTTGTGGTTGGGGTATTTTATACTTCGGGTACAGTCTGATGGTGGCCCGTAGAGATTTTCACGAGAACCGCAGGATGGCGTTGAGGCGGAATGATGGAGGAAGACTGTTGTTAGAGACTGATGCTCCATACTTCCCGACGGCCAGAGAGGAGCTGTCATCACCCTCCTTTTTCGGAGTGACGGCGCGGGAGGTTGCCAAGATCCGGTGTTGCAGTTGGAGGGATATGTTGCGGCAGACGGCGGAAAATGCCCAGCAGCTCTACTGGGGCTAGTCGGGAAAAATGGAGAAAGGTCGCCCGAGGTATAACATGTATTTTATGTATAGATGGAGAAGGCGTTGAAATGGTGGACATGATATCGCTCGCACGTATTTCGTGACATTGGGTGTCGGTTAAGGACATGTAAGGATGGATGACTTGTACACATGTACTTCATGTGGATGAGATTATCCCGGAGGAGGTTCATCAGATTTTGTATCTATGTTTGTTTAGTTGTTTGTTTTTGCTTGTTTTTGTTTGAAAGTGTGTTACCTCCTTACAAGAGAAAGTAGGGGGAAGTGTAGCATTCGCTACTTTGGCAGCGGGAACCAGGCAGTTTGCGACGGGATCCGGACTGGACGATTCTCTTGTAGGCGGTTGATTGTACCTGCGGCCCCAATGCGTGCTCGCGGATATACGGGCAGTTCGAGAACAGCTATAACGAGGTGAGGTAAAGACGCCATTGTTACTCAGAAGCTCTTTTCAGCTAATATACCAGGTTGTAAGTCCCTTAACCGGTGGTGAAAGGTGGCCCAATAATATATTCAGAAAATCCTGACCAACACCAAATAATGCAATTCATTCCTAGACCTACCTATGGTTCTGTCATCCCGGCATCGGTGCGAAACACATCTTTGGCCAGCAGCAACACTAACACATCCAACGCCGCCAATGACGATTCACACGAAAACACGAATCTCCAAAGTGCACAATTATTCCGGTGTAACGTAACCATCAACAACTACTATGCACACTCTCCATCGAAGAAACGCAATAGAATACGGATTGAAGAAAGTGACAGCGATTAACTGTTGGCGAATTATAAATCCAGCTGGTAAATCCAACAAAATGTGCTTTCAACACGCGAAGATTGAAACCTGTGTTTTCCCGGTTCAAATGTTTACACGTTAATTTACATAAACTATATTCATACGCGTCATTCATAAAGTATGGCGTTCCGTTTTAGTCATTGTTTTGTCAGTTTTGTTAAAGCAAAAAAATACAGTTGTTAACTGTTTTAGTTAGTTGTTGTATATAATGAAAGGAATATTACGCTAGTCAATTGTTCCAAGAGTTTGTATCCGTCTCGTGGCTTGTGCTATTTCGCATCACACTCGAGGCTCCGCCTCTCGTGTGATACGTCATCTCACAAGCCAATCGACGGATACAAACTCTTGGAACAATTGACTAGCGTAATATTCCGTATGTATAATGAGCGAATGCGCTATCATTGATTATCCGCTGCAACACAAGACTCGACATTACGTCGTTACGTGATTGTTTCATGAGCGAATGCGCTATCATTGCAAATCTGCTGCAACACAAGACTCAACATTACGTCGTTTAGTGATTGTATAAGAGCGAATGCGCTATCACAGGACTCGCAATTACGTTGTAACGTGATTGTTTCATGAGCGAATGCGCTATCATAGCGTGTATGCTGTATCACAGGACTCGGCATTACGTCGTTAAGTGATTGTAATATGAGCGAATTCGCTATGATTGCGTATCTGCTGCAACACAGGACTCGACATAACGTCGTTACGAAATTGTATTATGAGCGAATGCGATATCAGTGCGTACCTACTGCAACGGTCGGTCATACGAGTGCATCAGCGGTACTCTGGTCTGTCTCATTGGCTGCTCGCAAGCTGATAACCACGTGTCCGACGGAAACCGCTGTTTGTTCCTGCCTGGCTGACCGCGGGTCAGCTTGCTGAAGACGCTCAGGTATCATTGCGCTATCATTGCGTATCTGCTGCAACACATGACTCGACATGTCGTCGTTAAGTGATTGTTTTATGAGCGAATGCGCTTTCATTGCGTATCTGCTGCATTACATGACTTGTCATTACGTTATTACGTGATTGCATATGAGCGAATGCGCTATTATTGCGCATCTGATGCATCACAGGACTCGACATTACCTCGTTACGTGATTGCATTTTCATTGCGTAACTGCTGCAACAAAAGACTCAACATTACGTCGTTAAGTGCTTGTTGCAACATTGTTGTGTTAACAATGTTTGGTTTTGAAATTTGTAAATTTGGTAACGTACACAAATGGTTACGTAAATTACATTTAACTCGTGTTTAAGATTCTATTAGCGTTTACACTACTTGTTTATTTGAATTTTATGATAAGTTTATGAAATCCGTGCCTGTATTTAATCATTTTTGTGAAATAATTTATAATTTAAGCTCATATGTATATGAAGTAACGAAGACTACACCGACTTTGAAATCGTCGTTACTAAATGAATAAGATTATTGTTGTAAGTTATTGTTGTATATTATTTTTGTAATTACTTCACACGATAAAATTATATACTTTGTAATGGTAGCTCTATGCATATTTTTACATCGATTTACGCGTGGGTGGGGTAATGCTATAATGCAGATCAGAGTGTAAATGGGTAATAATACATGACAAAAAAGAATAAAACAAATTGTGTTCATTTTTAATTTTATTCATACATTTATTAAACACAGATTGACACCAAAATAACTAAAAGTTTACAGCGAACAAAGTCAAGAAAGCGACACATATTAAAAATACAGAGATTTTATTACGAAATGTATCAAAGAGCAAGTGCTCGTAAACTATCTGCCATAAATCAAGTTTCCGATGAGATATTTTGTTCCGGGTTTTTCTCCGACACCTATACATATATACTGATTACAAAAAACTAAAAGAATCTTGTGTTGCAATTTGTTTGACGTCGAGGTACATATACTCATAACTTAAGGGGCCTACACACAGGACTCGACATAACTTCGTTACGTGATGGCATTATGAGCGAATGCGCTTTTATTGCGTATCTGATGCAACACGAGACTCGACAGTACGTCGTTACGTTATTGCATTATGAGCGAATGCGCAATCATTGATTATCTGCTATATCACAAGACTCAACATAAGTCGTTAAGTGATTATATTATGAGCGAATGTGCAATCATTGCGTATCTGCTGCATCACAGGACTCGACATTACGTCGTTAAATGATTGTATTATGAGCGAATGCGCTATCATTGCGTATCTGCTGCAACACAAGACTCAATATCACGTCGTTTAGTGATTGTATTATGACCGAATGCGGTATCATTACGTATCTGCTGCTTCACAGGACTGGATATTACGTTGTAACGTGATTGCATTATGAGCGAATTCGCCATCATTGCGTATCTGCTGCATCGCAAGAGCCGACATAACGTCGTTACGTGATTGCATTATGAGAGAATGCGCTATTATTGTATTTCTGTTGCAACACAAGACTCAATATCACGTCGTTACGTGATTGCATTATGAGAGAATGTGCTATCATTGCGTATCTGCTGCAACACAAGACTCAACATAACGTCGTTAAGTGATTGTATTATGAGCGAATGCGCTACCATTGCTTATATGCTGCTTCACAGGACTCGACATTAAGTCGTTTCGTGATTGCATTATTAGCGAATGCGATATCATTGCGTATCTGCTGCATCACAGGACTCGATATTACGTCGTTACGTGATTGAATTATGAGTGAATGTGTTATCATTGCGTATCGGCTGTAACATGGGACTGGACGTTATGTCCTAACGGGATCGTATTATAAGCGAATGCGTTTTCTTTGCCCATTCTACTGCACCACGATAATCAGCATTACGTCGTTACGTGATTGAATTATGAGCAAATGCGTTATAATTGCGTATCTGCTGTAACACAGGACTCGACGTTAAGTCGTTACGGGATCGTATTATGAGCGAATGCGCTATCATCGCCCATTCTGCTGCAACACAAGTCTCAACGTTACTTCGTTGAGTGATTGTATTATGATCAAATGCGCTATCAAATCGTACCAGCTGTAACACAGGACTCGACATTACGTCGTAACGGGATCGTATTATAAGCGAATATTATTTCCCATTTTGCTGAAACACAAGCCTCAACATAACGTCGTTAAGTGGTTGTATTATGAGCGAATGCGCTATCATATTGTGTATGCTGTAACACAGGACTCGACATTACGTTGTACCGGGATCGTATTATGAGCGAATGTGGTATAATTTCCCATTCTAATGAAACACAAAACTCAACATTACGTCGTTAAGTGATTATATTATGAGCGANAATAGGGGACATAGTGTTTCACAAACACATCTTGTTGTTAATGATTGTAATAATCGAGTATGTAACTAAAGATTAAAACTACCGATAAGCAAACGTATACTTCTGGAACCTGATGCATGCCAAAACAAAAAGAATGTATAACTTCTGTTCGTCGGCCTTGATTATGTTTTAGCAATATCATTTACATAGATTTGCAACATGAAACGTCTAACCAAAAAAGCCAAAAACAACTCGTAATCAATGCATATACCAGCATATACCAGTCGCCGTTAGTCAAATGCGTCTGAAAAGTCATTTTAAACATCATCTTCAATATATAATTTCTGCAAAATGCATGTTTTTCTTCTTGTGTGAGTAAACCAATGATACAACAGGGTGACATTTTATGTCTTGCAAAAAGCAATTAACATCTTAGGCTATTCAAACGTTTCTCGTTTTACATACATATATACCATCCTAGTATTTCGTTCCTGAAATCAACTTATCATTGAGGTTGGTGCAAAGCGATACTTTTTCCCGAACATTATATCTTTACATCAATTTTTCATACCCTGCTTCGTTCTGGGAAATCTATGCTTGATGTATGTGCGTTAAACAGTATAGACATGCTTAGCAGGAACGACACTTTACGCACATGCACTCAGTCCAGTTTTCCCAAAACGAGGCTCGTATTATCATTGTCGACTATTAAGCAATTAAATTCCTATGTACGTGTACATTAGTTGCTGTAACTACTCTGTAAGTAAGTAATTCTCGCTTTTTCAAATCCGTTAGTAGCTACACGTGTTTGAAATTAACATGTGTCGCAATCAACTGCGCATATTAACATTGCCAACTGTTCGCACTCATTATCCTGTTTGCGATTGCATTTCATTGCATGCACTATTTTCCGAGAAAGCGCATGTATGGTTTTTACATTTCATCTTGACATGGTAAATTAATGATCTTTCCAAACAAATCGAATAATTAGAAGTATATAATACGCGTCAACAACTACTGCTATTCAAACATACTTTTATATAATTTAACTATTTACAGTATACACAAAATTAAGTACAAACAAAATAATACAACTCAGTTATTAAATAGAGTTACAGCATTTACAGTTATAAAAAATGCATTCAAAACAATTGGTGGGTCTCATCGGCTGCGCGTAAGCTGGTCACCAAGTGTCCGGAGGAAACCGTTGTTCCTGCCTGGCTGACCGCCGGTCGGCTTGCTGAAGACGCACAGGCATACAAATAACGTTAACACTGTGAGCGAATGCGATATCATTTCGTATATGCTGCATAACAAGACTCAAAATTACGTCGTTAAATGATTGTATTATGAGCCCATTCGCTATTATTTCGTATCTGCTGCAACACAGGACTCGGCATTACGTCGTTACGTGATTGTACTATGAGCGAGAGCGCTTTTATTGCATATATGCTGCAACAAAGGATTCAACATTACTTTGTTTAGTGATTGTATTATGAGCGAATGCGCTATAATTGCGTATATGCTGCAACATACGACTCGACATTACGTCGTTACCTGATCGTATTATGAGCAAATGCGCTATAGTTGTGTAAATGCTGCAACATAACGTCGTTATTTGACTGTATTATGAGCAAATGCGCTATCATTGCGTATCTGCTGCAACACAAGACTCGACATAACGTCGTTACGCGATCCTATTATGGGCGAATGCGACATCAGTACGTACCTAAATCAAGGGACAGTAACACGAAAGAATCAGTGGTATTCTGGTCCGTATCACCGGCTGCGCATTATGTCGTTACGTGATTGCATTATGAGCGACTGCGCTATCATTGCGTACATGCTACAAAACAAGACTCAATGTTACGTCCTTAAATTATTGTATCGTGAGCGGATTCGCTGAAATTGCGTATCTGCTGCATCACAGGACCTGCAATTACGTCGGTACATGATTGTATTATGAGCGGATGAGTTATCATTGAGTATCTGCTGCATCATATGACTCGACATTATGTCGTAACGAGATTGTATTATGAGCAAATGTGCTATCATTTTGTATCGGCTGCAACACAAAAATCAATATTTCGTCGTTAAGTGATTGTATTAGGAGCGTATGCGCTATCAATGCGTATCTGCTGCATCACTGGACTCGATATTAAGTCGTAACGTGATCGTGTAATGAGCAAATGTGTTATCATTGCGTATCAGCTGCAACACAAGACTCAAGATAACGTCGTTAAGGGATTGTATTATGAACGAATGCGCTACCATTGCGTATCTGCTGAAACACAGGACTCGACATTACGTCGTCACGTGATTGTATAATGAGCGAATGTGATATCAGTGCGTATCTGCTACTCGAGCACATCAGCGGTAATATTTTCTGTCTCATCGGCTGCGCGCAAGCTGGTCATCACGTGGCCGGAGGACATCGCTGTTTGTTACTGCCTGGCTGACATCGACTCGGCTCGCTGAAGACGCGCAGACATATGAAAAACGTTAACACTATGACCAACTACGCTATAATTGCGTATCGGCTGCAACACTAGACTCAACATTACGTCATTAAGTGGTTGTGTTATGAGCAAATGAGCTATCATTACGAATCTGCTGCATCACAGGACTTGACATTACGTCGTTACGTGATTGAGTTATGAGCTAATGCGCTATCATTGCGTATCTGCTTTAACACAAGACTCAACATTACGTCGTAAAGTGATTGTATAATGAGCGAATGCGCTATCATTCCGTATCTGCTGCATCACAGGACTCGACATTACGTCTTTACGTGATCGTATAATGAGCAAATGCCCTATCACTGCCCATTCTGCTGCAACAAAAGACTCAAAATTATGTCGTTAAGTGAGTGTATAATGAGCGAACGCGCTATCATAGCGTATCTGCTGTAACACAGGACTCGACGTTACGTCGTTACGGGATTGTATCTTGAGCGAATGCAAATGATTGCGTTTCTGCTGTTAGACAGGACTCAACATTACGTCGTAACGATATTGTATTATGAACGAGTGCGATATCAGTGCGTACCTTCTGAAACGGTCGGCCACACGAGTGCATCAGCTGTTCTCTGGTCTGTCTCATTGGCTGCGCGCAAGCTGGTCACCAAGTGTCCGGAGGACACCGCTAGTTGTTTCTGCCTTGCTGACCGAGGGTCGGTTTGCTGAGGACGCAGGGGCATTAGAGTAACGTTAACACTATGAGGCAATGAGCACTGATTTCGTATCTGCTGCAATACAAGACTGAACATAACGTCGGTATGTGATTTTATTATGAGCGAATGCGCTATCATATTGTATATGCTTTATCAAAGGACTCGATATAATATCGTTACGGGATCGTATTATGAGCGAATGTGCTTTAATTGCCCATTCTGCTGCAACACAAGACTCAACATTACGTCGTTGAGTTATTGTATTATAAGCGAATGCGCTAGCATAGCGTATCTGCTGTATCTAGGACAAAACATTACGTCGTTAGGGCTTGTAATATGAGGGAATGCGCTATCGTTGCCCATTCTACTGCAAAACAAGTTTCAAAATTACGTTGTTAAGTTATTTTTTTATGAGCGAATGCGCTATCATAGCGTATCTGCTGTAACACAGGACTCGATGTTACGTCATTAAGGAATCGTATAATGAGCGAATTCGCTATCATTGCCCATTATGTGTAAAACAAGACTCAACAATACGTCGTTAAGTGATTGTATTATGAGCGAATGCGCTATCATAGTGTATTTGCTCTATCACAGTACTCTACAGTATGTCTTTACGGGATCATATTATGAGCGAATGCCCTATCACTGCCCATTCGGCTGGAACACAAGACTCATCATTAGGTCTTTGAGTGAGTTTATGATGAGATAATGCACTATCATATCGTATCTGCTGTTACACAGAACTCGACGTTACGTCGTTACGGGATTGTATCATGAGCGAATTCAAATGATTGCGTATCTGCCTAAAAAGATTACTCGACATAACGTCGTAATAGATAGTATTATGAGCGTCTACGATATCAGTGCGTACCTGTGAAACGGTCGGTCACACGAGTGCATCAGCCGCACTCTGGTCGTCTCATAGGCTGCGCGCAAGCTGGTCACCACTTGTCCAAAGGAAACCACTTTTTGTTTCTGCTTTGCTGACCGCGGGTCGGTTTGCAAAGGACGCACGGGCATAAGAAGAACGTTAACAGTTTGAGCAAATGCGTTATGATTGCGTATTTGCTGCAACACAAGACACCACATTACATCGTTAAGTGATTGTGTGAAGCGAATGCGCTATTATAGCGTATCTTCTTTATCACAGGACTCGACATTATGTCGTCATAGGATCATATTATGAGCTAATGCCTGACCACTGTCCCTTCTGGTGCAACAAAAGACTCAACATTACGTCGTTAATTAAAAGTATAAGTAGTAAGTCCGCTTTCACATGTGCTTTAAAACAGGACTCAACGTTATTTCGTTATGGGATTGTATCATGAGCAAATGCGCTATCATATCGTTTCTTCTGTATCAAAGGACTCGACATAACGTCGTTACGTGATATGAGCGAATGCGCTATCTTATCGTTTCTTCTGTATCAAAGGACTCGACATAACGTCGTTACGTGATATGAGCGAATGCGCTATCTTAGCGTTTCTTCTGTATCAAAGGACTCGACATTACGTCGTTACGTGATATGAGCGAATGCGCTATCTTAGCGTTTCTGCTGTAACACATGACTCGTCGTTACGTTGTTAAGGGATCATATTATGAGCGAATGCGACATCATTGCCCATTATGCTGAAAAAAACCAGACTAAACATTACGTCGTTTAGTGATTGTATTATGAAAGAATGCGATATCGAAGCGTAGTTGCTGTAACACAGGACTCGGCGTAACGTCGTTACGGGATTGTATCATGAGCGAATGCGATATGATTGCGTATCTGCTGTCACACAGGACTCGACATAACGTCGTTCCAGGATTGTTTTATGAGCGAATGCGATATCAGTGCGTTCCTGCTGAAACGGTCGGTCCCACGAGTGCATCAGCGGTACTATGGTCTTTCTCATTGGCTGCGCGCAATCTGGTCACCACGGGTCCGGAGGAAACCGCTGTTTGTATCTGCCTTGCTTACCGCGGGTCGGCTTGCTGAAGACGCACGGACATAACAATAACGTTAACACTATGAGCGAATGCGCTATGACTGTGTTTTTGCTGCAACACAAGACTCAACATTAATATTAATCGATTGTAATATGAGCGAATGCGCTATCATAGTGTATCAGCTGTTTTCAAGGACTCAATTTTACGTCGTTACGAGATCGTTTTATTATACAATGCTCTATCATTGCCCATTCTACTGCAACTCAAGACTGAACATTACGTCCTTAAGTGATTGTATTATGAGCAAATGCGCTATGCTAGCGTATCTGATGAAACACAGGACACGACATTACGCCGTAGCGGTATCGTTTTATGAACGAATGCGATATCAGTGTGTTCCTGCTGGAACGGTCGGTAACACGAGTGCATCAGTGGCCTGTCTCAATGGCTGCGCGCAAGCTGGTCACCACGTGTCTGGAGGAAATCGCTGTTTGTTTCTGCCTTGCTGACCACGGTTTGCTGAAGACGCACTGGCATAAGAATAACGTTAACACTATATGCCAATGCGCTATCATTATGCGTATCTGCTGCAAAACAATACTCAACATTACATCGTTACGTGATTGTATAATGAGCGAAATGCGCTATCATTGCCCATTCTGCTGCAACACAAGAATCATTATAACGTCGTTGAGTGATTGTATTATGAGCGAATGCGCTATCATAGCGTATCTACTGTATCACAGGATTCGACATTACGTCGTTACGGGATCGTTTTATGAGCGAATGCCCTAAAAGTGCCCATTCTGCTACAACACAGGACTTAACAATACGTCGTTAAGTAATTGTATTATGAGCGAATGCGCTATCATAGCGTATGTACTGTATCACAAGACTCGACGTAACGTCGTACCGGGATCGTATTATGAGCGAATGCGCTATCATTGCCCATTCTGCTGCAAAACAAGACTTAATTTAACGTCGTTAAGTGATTGTATAATGACCGAATGGGCTCTCATAGCGCATCTGCTGCATCACAGGACTCGACATTACGTAGAAACGTGATCGTATTGTGAGCGAATGCGCTATCATTGCCCATTTTACTGAAACACAAGACTAAACATTACGTCGTTAAGTGATTGTATTATGAGCGAATGCGCTATCATAGCGTAACTGCTATAGCACAGGACTCTACGTTACGTCGTTAAGGGATTGTTTCATGAGCAAATGCGCTATGATTGCGTATCTGCTGTTACACAGTTGCCGACATTATGTCTTAACGGGATTATATTATGAGCAATTGCGATATCGGTGTGTACCTTCTGAAACGGTCGGTTACAAGAGTGCATTAGCGGTACTCTGGTCTGTTTCACTGGCTACGCGCAAGCTGGCTGGCCGCAACGTATCCTGAGTAAACCGTTGTTTTGTACTGCCGTACTGACCGCTGGTGGGTTTGCTGAAGACGCACTGGCATAAGAATAACGTTAACACTATGAGCGAATGCGCTATACTTGCGTATCTGCTGCAGCACAAGACTCAACATTACGTCGTTACGTGATTGTAATATGAGCGCATGCGCTAACATAGCGTATCTGCTGTATCACTGGACTCGACATAACATCGTGACGGGGTCTTATTATGGGCGAAAACGCTATCATGCCCATTCCCCTGCAACACAAGACTCAACATAACGTCGTTAAGTGATTGTATTATGAGCGAATGCGCTATCATAGCGTATCTGCTGTATCACATGACACGACATGACGTCGTTACGGGATCGTATTATGAGCGAATGCGCTATCAATGCCCATTTTGCGTCAACACAACACTAAACATTACGTCGTTAAGTTATTGTATCATGAACGAATGCGCTATCATAGCGTATCTGCTGTAACACACGACTTGACGTTACGTCGTTACGAGATTGCATATTTACCGAATGCGCTACGGCGTGTCTGTTGTATCACAGGACTCGACATTACGTCGTTACGGGATCGAATTATGAGAGAATGCGCTATCGTTGCCCATTCTGCTGCAACACAAGAGTCAACATAACGTCGTTCAGTGATTTTATTTTGAGCCAATGCGCTATCTACCCGTATCTGCTGTTTCACAAGACTCGACATTACGTCGTTACGGGATCGTATGATGAGCGAATGCCCTGAAATTGCCCATTCTGCTACAACACAGGACTCAACATTACGTCGTTAAGTGAGTGTATTAGGAGCGAAAGCGCTATCATAGCGTATCTTCTGTAACACAGAACTCGACGTTATTGCGTTACCGGATTGTATTATGAGCGAATGCGCTATGATTTCCTATCTGCTGTAACAAAGGACACGAAGTTACTTCGTAACTGGATTGCATTATGAGCGAATGCGATATCAGTGCGTACCTGCCAAAACGGTCGGTCACACTAGTGCATTAGTGGAACTCTGGTCTGTCTCATTGGCTGCGCGCAAGCTGATCACCACGTGTCTTGGGGAAATTGCAGTTTGTTTCTGCCTTGCTGACCGCGGGTGGAATTGCTGAAGACGCTCGGGCATAAGAATAACGTTAACACTATGAGCGAATGCGCTATCATAGCGTATCTGCTGTATCACAGGACTTGACGTTACGTTTTCACTTGATTGTATTATACGCGAATGCGCCATCATTGCGTATATGCTGCAACACAACACCCAACATTAAATCGTTACGTGATTGTATTATGAGCGAACGCATTTTCATTGCGAATATGCTGCAATACAGGACTATGCATTTAGTCGTTAAAGGATTGTATTATGATTGAATGCGCTATCATTGCTTATGTTATGCAACACAGGACGCGATATTACGTTTTAACGTTATTGTATTATGAGTGAATGCGCTATCATAGCGTATCTGCTGCAGCACAAGACTCGACATTTCGTCTTCACATGATTGTTTTATGAGCGAGTGCCCTATCATTGCGGATATGCTGCAACACAACACTCCACATAACGTCGTTAAGTGATTGTATTATGAGCTAACGCACTTTCAATGCGTATATGCTGCAATACAGGACTAGACGTTTCGTCGTTAAATCATGGTTTTATGAGCGAATACGCTTACATCGCGTATATGCTGCAGCACAATACTCAACATAACGTCATCACGTGATTGTATTATGAGCGAATGCGCTTTCATTGCGTACATGCTGCAGCACAATACTCAACATAACGTCATCACGTGATTGTTTTATGAGCGAATACGCTATCATTGCGTATATGCTGCAGCACAATACTCAACATAACGTCATCACGTGATTGTATTATGAGCGAATGCGCTTTTATTGCGTACATGCTGCAACACATCAATCAACATTACGTCGTTGAGTGATTGTATTATGAGCGAACGCACTATCATTGCGTATATGCTGCAACACAATACTCAACATTACGTCGTTAAGTGATTGTATTATGAGTGAATGCGCTATTATTGCGTATAGGCTGCAATACAGGACTCGACATTTAGTAGTAAAGTAATTGTATCATGAGCGAATGCACTATCATTGCGTATCTGCTGCAGCACAAGCCTTGACATTACGTCGTAACGTGATTGTATTTTGAGCGAACGCACTATCATTGCGTATATGCTGCCACACAACACTTAACATTACGTCTTTAATTGAGTGTATTATGCTGCAATATAGGACTATGCATTTCGTCGTTAAGTGATTGTTTTATGAGCGAATGCGCTATCATTGCGCATCTGCTGCAACACAACACTCGACATTACGTCGTAACGAGATCGTAAAATGAGCGAATGCGATATCAGTGCGTATCTGCTGCAACACAGGACTCAACATAACGTCTTCACGTGATTGTATTATGAGCGAATGCGCTATCATTGATTGCATATCTACTGTAACACAACTCTCACCATTACATCGTTACGTGATTGTATTATGAGCGAATGCGGTTTCATTGCGTATCTGCTGCAACACAGGACTCGACATTACGTCTTCACGTGATTGTATTATGAGCTAATGCGCTATTATTGCTGCAAAACAACACTAAACATTAGGTCGTTAAGTGATTGTATTATGAGCGAATGCGTTATCATTTCTTATCTGCTACAACACAAGTTTCGATATTACGTCGTTACGTGATCGTATTATCAGCGAATGCGCTATCATTGCGTATCTGTTGCAACAAAGGACTCGACATTACGTCGGTGCGTGCTTGTATTATGAGCGAATGCGCTATCATTGCGTATCTGCTGCAAAACAGGACGCGATATTACGTAGTTACGTTATTGTATTATGAGCGAATGCTCTGTCATTGCGTATCTGCAGCTGGTCACCACGTGCCCGGAGGTAACCGCTGTTCCTGAACGCGCGCAGGTCGGCTTGCTGAAGACGCACAGGCATTGGCGCCGTCTAAAACAGTCAGTGGTTGATTATTGGTTTGGGTTAAGTGGACCGATCTCGAAGGTACTGCAATACCTGGCAAATCCGTGACGAGAGCGGAACAATCTCCTGACATCTCACCTGTGTCCAAAAAACAGTTTTATATCGAAGTCCTCCAATGGGGGACGTTTCAGATATTAAGCTGATAAGAACAGATAACGTTTTATCTTTCATAATAAGAACAGATACTACACTTTGATCTTAGTAAAATGACCGAGAAGCACTTCAGAACATCATTGAGTGTGAATCACACTCTCGTCGTTGTGGCATTAATCTATGAACATATCCTAGTATTTTTTTTGCCGTTTTAAAAGTATGCACCAAATATATGTCGGTCCACGATTAACGCAAATTATTACGTGTGTTTCATTTATTTTCTCGCCAACAGCATTTTATCGCTGTAAGCGCTTTGATTATAAGTGTCGTCTTGATGTTATGTGCACATACCGGAGATAGCTGATGTGAAACGATTGCCAGAGAGGATAACAAACAGATTTAACAACAACAATTGAGATACCTTCTGCAGGACAATGCACCGTGTAAATACATGTAGATGCATTTACATACAAAGAAGTGTTGTCAACTTACTTGGTCGCTTCCTTGACGGTTTAAAATTAAATAATCTTTCACATTGGTAATATTATTTTGCTCTGTTATGTGATTGCATTCTACTTTAATTATATTAATTTCACTGTGTGAAGATGACATTTTGACAACAAAAATAATACAATATATTTTTTTACCAGACTTGATAACAACATTTCTGAGCCTCGCTTATTTGATTCCGATGCCTGAAAAGCGTTGCATAGCGATGCTACGTATATCGCTCCAAACTTACCTGGTCTTATCTTTCTCAAAAGGTAATTATAATAATCTAACAATTATATATCCAACACGTTGTTGCGTCTCCTATTCATGAAGGTCAAATCATTCTTATTGCCCCTGAGAAGGTTATACAAATTTATTAACTAAAGTAAACTTAAGGTGATTATGGTGGTGACACCTAGATTTCTTCGTGTAATGTTATATTAATTGTCCATGCTGCTGTAATTAAAAATAATAATAATGCGATACTGTTTAAGGAATACATGGTAACTGAAAATGCTATTGTTTTTTCCTTTTCAACCATTTGAAGGCCTTTGCAAACAGTTTGGATCCAGATGAGATGCCACAGAACGTGGCGTCTCATCAGGATCCAAACTGTTTGCTATTCTGATAGTATTCTTTGAAAAAAAAATCGAAGAAAATGCTAATTTTGGAAAATTTAGCAGACATTTAAGCAGACGACAAATTTCCCAGCATGCAAAGGGTTTGCTCCCACTGCTTACTCGTTATGAGCAGTGTTTGTCCAACGATGTGCAGTAAATCACTCGGTTTATGCAGCCGTGTGCATTTGTTTACAACTATAAACATAACCCAATAATTGGTCAACACAGCCGTTGATTGAAACGTACATTTATATCGTCCGGTGAAAACCGAATTAAAACATTTCTGTGACGTGATGTAATTGTTCTCGCTTAACCTTAAAGGGACTTGTTAACAGTTTGGCAAAACTAATGTTTATGCCCCCTTTTAAAAAAAAAATGGGGTATATTGTTTTTGGCCTGTCTGTCTGTCTGTCATTCTGTCTGTCCGAAACTTTAACCTATATTAAAGTTTTGTCATAACTTTTGCATTATTGATGACAGCATCTTGATACTTGTCATGCATGCGTATCTCCTGGACCTGCCATTTTGAGTGGTAAAAGGTCAAGGTCAAGGTCATCCTTCAAGGTCAAAGGTAAAAAAACACAATCCAATGGTAGTAATAAGATTTAAAGGGATATAATTTCTAAACCTGCCAAATGATAAATAGAAATTTTATTTCATGCAAAGCAGCGCAAAAGGGGGCATTGTATTTCTGACAAAAACATCTCTTGTTTTTTATGAAGTTTAATATATTCAAATATTCAAAAAGATTGTACGAATTATATTCGAACAGGTTAAATAACACTAAAAAAAATAAAAATATTTGTTTGTTTGTTGATTATCATCAGGTTTGTTAATTGATTATCATAAATCGAAAACCTATGAAACTTTGTTAACGCTTTCCACCAATAATTTATATTTACAAACAAACCTGTATTACCTTTATAGGGTTTTTACTACGTTTCAGGGTCAAAAGCCTGTGTGTTATAGTGGTACCTACTTAGCTTTTCTTTGCTCCTAGAGTGGTTAAAGGGTTCGATCCCCAGGGCGGGCATATTTTTTTTTTACCTTTTTCTTTACTAATATCATTTAAAACTATTCCAAATATTACATTTATGTTAGTGTATTTATGACATTGTTGAAGTAAATTGCAGATACACGTTCCTGCAAATAAAGATGTTTCTTCCAAAGGATCCCTCAGTGAAGACACAAATACACACGATGGATACGGATACGAATATAGACGACTGCCTCGTAGAATGGCTGCTGTATGACTGACGATTCTCCGCCTCCGTTTCCGGTCAATCGATTATCAGCAACCGCACTGTTTCTGGTTACACACCAGTAAATTTCACCACACTCCCCCCATTTTATCTAACGGGGAAGAGACATAGGGTCCTTTTTTCAATTTTCAATTCCATCATTTGTTTGCTTCATAAAAAGTTTGGCCTAAATTAAGATTCCGGGCCCTGGCAATACTTTATTATATGTTTTTTTAACCCTATTAAGATTGTTAAATTAGGCCCAGCATATATTTCCATTTTCTTAAACTTCGATTTAACACCTGAGTCCTTCCAAAAGTTCACTTCAATTCATTGTGAAACTAGTTACACTTTATACACTCCAGATTTTCCTTACCGTTTACATTATTGTCCTAAACTTTATAAAATTTATACTCAATATTCAAAAATAGGCCAAAACCGTAGACATTAAAACACCAAACAAATGACATTTAAAAACTTATACAGATTACAGCCCAAACAATTGTCTTGAATTCCTTAACGTCAACTGGCACACTTCCCTGACATCACTTCCTCGATATGACGCTATGACATTGGCTAACTCCCCTAAAAAGGATGGATTACAAATCCGGGCCCCTGCTGGACGGAAATACGGTGAGTCCGTTACTATTAACAGCCGGTTTGCCGGGACCCTCCGGACTGCCTGTTTCTGCGACTCCGTGAAACGGTGGGCCTGTCCCGAATAGCTAAAAAAGGAATGAGGAAACGCTTTGCACCAGCTAACAACTACTTCTTGGGCGCCGGTCAAGCAGTGTAACACCACCTTTTGCGTCCGTCTTATCTTAATAACGGTATCAACACATGTGCAGACATGTGGTTTCACATTCATATTGAAACAACAATTAGAAGGTTAAAGAGTGCTGGGTGCGATTCGGTTGTAATTGCTAAACACTTAATACTTCATCATTCTTATGTTATAACTCACCGTGGTGTACGAAATATTCTATCCCAGTATTAGTAATGGGAATAACGTCGAACGTCGTCCGCGAAATCTGGTCAAAAAAGTGAAAAGAGAGCATGTCGATAAGTGGATTTTTTTTATAAATATTAATTAAGATATTACATACTGTTTTGATACTTAGCATATTTTGACAAAAGATGAAGTGTCTCATATAAATCAATCTCATATCTCTTCTCAGTGAATACAATTATACATATTTTATACATATTTTATAAACTATATCAATTAATAACTTTAATAAGATAAAGTTTAATAAGATCGGCGTGGCGTAGTGGATATGGTGTCCTTCTAGCGATCGGGAGGTCGTGGGTTCGACTCCACTGGGAGCGTTCCTTTGATCTCCCCGAAAGACACCAAGTACTGGTTCTAGTTCCAGGAAACGGACTCTAGAGCGTTTATATAAGCCTATGGCTTTCGATGCAATCGAGCAAAAATAAAAAGGTTTAAACTAAACTAAACTAAGATGAAATTTTAAAAGCCAAGGAAACCAATTTGTTTTGTTATCAAGTCACGTATACAGACTAAACAATATGACCCGCGTCATGCGAAAATGGGCCTTATGTCATATGCGGCCATATAAGATCAGTGTGGTGAGGAGCTACCCTGTCCGCTAACGGGACCACGCAATCTTGCGTATATTAACATCGGACAGCAAAGTTCCTGACCACGTCTACCAGCGCACATTAAGGTCTCATTGGCCGTCGTGTGCTGGACTATTTGGATCTAAATTATCTCTTTAGCGAATACCCGGGCAGTA
>VMBQ01004894.1:0-47542 GCA_007657795.1 Dreissena rostriformis
GAGGAATATGACTATATGACTATCTGTATATTGTATTGCTCATTATAATCTCATTCTGTTTTATTTCATTTAAAGTTTTAAACCATGTTTCAGATATCTCCATCATTCTGGATGAAAGATAAAGATTCTAGAAAGATGTCCATTATGTAAATTATCTGACGGTCTGAGGCACCCGATGACGGTTCGATATTTTACATAATGGACAGGTTGAGGCTCAGATCTATTATATAAAAGACCCAAATCATCGGCGTAAGTTATGCCTACTGCTAGAGTTGACAAGTACCACATTTAAGTTTACGATACTTTTTTTATTAACAAACACTGCTTTCATTCTTTATTGTATGAACATTGCAGTATTAAAGATTGGACAATGTATTGAAGATCGATATGGATATGACTTTGAAACAGATGAAACGAAGTATGGAGCGGGGTTGATCCACAAATGCACAGAGGTTGACATTTACTCAAACAGTTGGAGCGTCTCAAGGGGCGCACTGCGGAGCTGTTCATTTATTAAAACTACCCTAAACGAGGGCATAAAAGAGGTATGAGTTACTTATTATACACCCGACTACCTGTATATGGGAATATATTCGAATATTTTTATCATTAAGGCTGTCGGACTTTCTCGAAACATGCACAGACTGTAACTTCCTTACCTTATGCGTAATAATTCGAAATAACCTTGACACACATGTTTACCTTTATACTATTAGAAGGTGTGTCATGCGTAAGGACCACGCGGCTACCTTCAAGGTCAAGGTCAAACGCTAAGGGCTCTGGTCGAATAAGGAATGTGTTGTCAAAAATGTACTGGTCAGCTTTTTAACGTAACCAAGTTAAATAATTGTTTCAATAACCTCAAAACCTGGAACAAATGTTCATCTTTCTGGGAGGGTGTGTGGCGCGCTAAATATGTGTGTCCATTGAAAAAATACAGAACTACATAATCAAAATACGTCGTATTCATTATAACTTTACCGTGCTTTAGGACTAAAAAATAACAAAACAATATTAACCTATCTGAGAAGGTGTGTCGCTTTCAATATAAAGAAGCTTTCAAGAACCATATGGCTACCTTTAACGTCAAGGTCAAACTTTGATGTCAACGATTAAAAAAAAATGAATCATTTAGTTGTCAAAAAAGGAACAGTTAGCTTTGTAACTTGACCATGCACTGAAGGACCTTAAAACAGTTCACTTATATGAAAAGTTAACGTCCTTAAATCACCACGAGTCAGTCTTCAAATTTAACGGAACTTTTGAGATAAAAAAATAACAAGCTTAATTGTCAAGATAGAGCGTGTCCGCTCAAAAACTGTATATAGCATTGAAGGATTTGAAAAAATGCACAAACATCTATCTTTATGAAACAGAGTGTCGCAAACATGAAAAATGTGGCTGCTAACCAGGTAAAGGTGACACTTCTAAGTCAAAATAAGGTTTGTCCGCTATATAACTTTACCATGTATTGAAGGATTTTAAAATAACTTATAATTAAAGTTCACTGTTTAGCTCACTTCGATGTAAAGGTCATACTTAGAGGGCAACGGTCAGATTATAACAGTTGTTAATTTTGGAAATAAGCAATTTCTGCTATTTAGCTTAACCACACATTGAAGGACTTTATGAATAATATGGCTCAGGCGTTTTTTTTTCACGCAAGATTCACACCTTTACCTTTATAATCATGGTTGTCAAAGATTATTAATCTGTCTGTGTTAAAACGGTACGGATGGTTTGTATCACTATCACTGATAGCTCTAGTTTACAATTGCAACAATAGCCGCATTTAGGTACGTTGCCAAAATAAAATAAAACGGACGTTCAAGCTAACTATATTTTAAGAAAACCTCATACAATATGTGTTATTAATAAATTAGATAAAGCTTTGATGCCAAAAATTTTACAAATGTCTACTATCGTAAAATCTAGATTTTATATCACATAGTATGCTTCACTTTTTGGATTACAAATGTGTTCATTAATGCCACTATTTTTGTTTAAGTATCCTTGAGAAAGTATCAGTATTTTGTTTGGCAGGGACGCGGTTCCAAAGGCTCGATATACGTGTTCCCTTCCGGAAAAGTCGGCGACTGTCTGACCTCAAGCATATATACCATCAGGTGGGTGGACTGAATTATGACCGCTTACTTCCGGGAAACATCGAGCAAAGTTCGGCCACTCTTGTGTCCGCATTTTCCGGTCAGAATAACAGCTTTACGGACAAGAAAATGGTGAGCGACTGACACGTGTTCAATCTTTAAAATGAGTTT
This sequence comes from Dreissena rostriformis, assembly GCA_007657795.1. NCBI lineage: Eukaryota > Metazoa > Mollusca > Bivalvia > Myida > Dreissenidae > Dreissena > Dreissena rostriformis. Next base: position 2,277 of record VMBQ01004894.1, read on the forward strand.
TCTACTGGTGCATGACTGATAGCAAATCAATACACGCAGAATACGCGTTTATTTTTTATACCTTAACCGATAAGGAACGTAATCTCTGCTATAGGTATGCATTTTCTTCGGACACAAGTTAACATAAAGAAAAAAAAAATGTTGGCTTACATTCTTTTTATAAATATGACAAAATAACTCTCGCAATTGCCTGACGATTCAATTTGTTTTCAAAACAAATTGTTATCACTGCCGTTATTTTTCACTATTCATTAGGTGACTGCGTTTTTAGACCCTAAAAAGCCCTGCACGAACACATTTGGCGGCACTTCAGCGGCTACGGCCGTAGTTGCAGGCATTACTGCGCTGATGTTACAGGCAAAGTAAGTTCAAACAGCCAATATGCATATCTGGATCGTTTTGATGGCCTCGTTTCAAAGCTGCTAAGTCAAAAAAATAACAATCGAAAAAATAACATACACTGCGATAAGCAGTTATTATTTATTAACTAATTCGCATACATGGTCCTGAATAGAAAACAGATCAAATTATGGTTGCAATGATTTGGACACTCGGCTTTGATTTTCTTCCAAAACTTACAAACAGCTTTATCTTGTAACATCTTAAAAAATGCATTTCGCCAGAAATGCAGACACCAATTTTATCGAACGAAACCATGTACCATATTTAACGCGTACAGACGTTCACCTTTCAATTCAGCCACCATGGAAATGCATTGAAAATTTGAAGACACCCAAAGAATTTTTGGGTATAGGAGATCGCCTAAAATGGAATGTATAAGATTTATAGAGGATTCACAATGACAAGGCTTCGATGTGTCTCCATTTCAGCCCCAATCTGACCTGGCGAGATGTTCAACATGTATTGGTTCAAAGTTCACACAAGTGTTGTTTAGACAACTTTAAGTTAAACGCAGCCGGTCATTATTGTAAGTGCATTTTATTATTATAACTGAATTAAAAAATAACTGGAAATTTACATAAAATATTTTAATTACAGCAAGGTGATGAATTATATGGGTATTATATAAAAGGACACATCCGTTTTTTAAATATGTAAATCCTGCTTATTGCAGTTAACGACATGTTAGGCTTTGGCATCGTGAACGCTACGAAAGCGGTGTTGTTGGCTGCGACATGGAACTCTTCTTCTCAACAGGTGAATGCGGCTGTCGAGTTCATATGGTAAGTGACGTCTATGGTACTACAACAACAACAACCACTACTACAACTACTGCGACTTCTACTACTTCAATAACAACGACTACTTGTTTCTCTTCTTCTACTACTACTTCCACTGCTACTATTTCTTCTGCTACTGCTACTGCTACTAAAAAAAATACTACCACATCTGCTAGTAATAGTACTATTATTATTTGTATCATTATTATCATTATTTTTAGTATTATAAGTATTATTGTTATTATTATTACATGTATTATAATTATAGGCAGAACGCAAACTTGTCAGCAAATGTTACCTGTAAGGACGGCTGCGTGGAACGTGTGGAGCACGTTAGAGTGACGTTCAGGATTGTCAGTAATTATTATGTTCGCCTGGCGTTGCTTTCGCCGGGAGGCACAGTCTCCATACTGGCAAACGGCACGAAAGAAATTCGTGTTGAAGATAACTGCCAAGAAGTGGAGACCTTGTCTGTAAATTTTTGGGACGAGTCAAGCACCGGAGTATGGACTTTGATCACTGAGACGTGCGAGAAAGGTAGTCGATTCGAACATTAGCTAAACTACTTCATAAAGCATTGAACCAGACCACCGTTAAAATTAAAACCTGATTTGTTTTAAAATACTTATAAAACATAAACTTGGTTCGCATGTATGTTAAAATACAATCACATATCCATAAATACTAACATTATATAGAATGTCATTGTGTTCAATGTGTGTGTCTCAGGTTATTTGAAACGCTGTGTCGAGTCCACAGACGTGCTTACATATATCAAGCTGGTAATATACGGGACTGGCACGCAGGGAAACAACACCGAGGACAACGCAGCTTCAACCTACAGCAGTACTTTTGACTGCTACACTACAACTCCTACTGACTACTCTACGACACCTGTTAACGACCATTCTTCTCAGCAGACTTCTATGACAGTTATTGCAATAGTGGTTCCGGTCTCTATCTTTATTGCGGTTGTTATCATGATTATAGTTATATATAGATATAGACGCAAGAGCATTAACCCTTTGAGCGCTGGAACCGGATTTTGAAGGCATTTGCAAACAGTTGTGATCCAGATAAGACGCCACAGAACGTGGCGTCTCATCAGGATCCAAACTGTTTGCTATTCTGATAGTGGTCTTAGAAAAAAAAATCGAAGAAAATGCTAATTTAAGAAATTCAGCAGACGACATTTTAGCAGACGACAAATTTCCCAGCATGCAAAGGGTTAAGCCTACCGGTAATACTACGGATGTCCAGGAGGATGATAGGATGATTGATGTTCATGATGACAATGTAATTGACCATGATGATGAGATGAGTGCATTATAAAATGTTTGCGAAATTCAGAAATACAGCAGAACAATCATGAAAATGAATCAGTTACAATTATGTCAAAATATTTCACCAAGCTTTGAAACTGTTACGTTTGCAATAACAAAAACTCTCATCATGATGTGAATTAAAACGAGATACTGTTCTTATCATTGTTCGGTGACAATTATGTTTAATAATTTCAAAAAACACAGAAATTGTTACGTTTGCAATAACAAAAAACTCTCATCATGATGTATAAAAAAATAGATATTTGTTCTTAGGTCTTTGTTCTGCTGTTAACATTCTGTTCAATAAAGCGAAAATCCAAGCAAATATTCATCCGTCTTTAGTGGTCAGCTTAATGAATTGATTGATTTTGCAATCACAAATTGAGCTTCGCCATTATAAACCAACACGAATCACGAGTTGTGAGACAGCTCAAGTGGAATTTTCTCCCTGATCAGTCTCTATGATGACATTCCACTGCAGTATTAGAGACGGACGGTTAGTCTGTGATAATTAGAAACCTATCAATTATATGAGGCCCTACGTGTCTATGAGGTTTATGAATTATGAAATTTTATTTTTGACCGTATATATAAACAGTTTAGTACCGATCAAAAGTAAAATGTCAAATGCGATAGAAAATGTGTTCAAAGCGTTTGATTTACTAAGTATATTGCATATTTTGTTAACGTGGTTACTCACTTCCAATGAACAAAACAACAAAATATTCGTATATCCTTGTTATGAAAATGCAAACCTGTACTATTTGATCGAGACTAAGGAGGTAAACATTTTAAACATGTATAATTGGATACAAAAAAAAAACGTACTTAATGTCTACTGATATTACATTTGTACAAACGTTGGCGAAAGCGTTCGCGACTTGTGATACCAGTGTTATCACAAAATGTGTGGGGCCTCCAGATCACGAATGTTCAACTCGTTTGTTCCATGAAGAACGTTGTCTCCGTTGAAGTTAAAGCGTGTGGAATAGAAGTTTAGTGTTTGACTTTGAAATGGGTACAGCACGACAGCTGGTCCTATTTGCTTGTAAGTAATTTGTTTTATTATTTTAAAATATTTGTACGGCAAAAGACGTGTTGAAATTAAAATAAAAAACAATATTAACAGGTTACTGTTCTATCGAGTTGTAATATATAAGGTGAGGCTGAGGATAAAATAACGGCGATTTTAAATTCCAGTCGAGTCTGATATATTGCAAAACGATAGGGCAGTTACTTGTTCTCTGTTTATCAAAAGGAAAGAGCAGTTACCCGTGCATGTTTTTGTTTAAAATTCATTTGCGCCCCCATTGTTAAAGAAATAATAACATATAATAAAGGATTATGTTTGTTGTATGACGTTTGACGTGTTAATAATAACTTCATGAACACTTGACCTTAATATTTGTGAATTACGTTTTTAACAGTTTTTATAGTTGATGTGTGTGTGTGTGTGTGTGTGTCTGAAATTTACTATACATGTACATGTTTTTTGGTATACAATTGTCTGTTGTGTGGATATGATTAATATCTTACCGAAAATGAAGACTTTATAATTGATTCTGAGTAATACGTCGTACCGTATAAACATTGACGGATATAAACGCCCACTAATCTGATGTATTTTTGTTATATATCGTGTGCCTTTGTATCAAGCTTATATCTGATAGAGTTCTGATAAAAAAATATCAGGCACCATTCTATCAGACCGATATCAGCGTACCGATTTCATAAAAATACCAATATATTACACGGTGTCTGTCGTCCAAATGCTTTTATTTCAAGAGATGACAAAAAACAACAAAAACAAACAAACAATTGTTACATAAAAATAAAACAATAAACTAAAAAATACCAAAAATATGACAAGCACAAATATGAATGAACGCCTTATCGTATTATATTTGTACATAAAACAAATACTTTAACGTAGATCTGTTTCGTTGGAAGCATTAAATACCAGTTTGTCTTGCAGGCCTGTTGTTAGCTGCTAGGAGATCATGCGGTTTCAAGAGTAAACCACCTTTACACGTGTGGCCACTCGCCAATATATCTCTGTTCAATGACGCCATGGGACACGTCACGATAACGCACGATGAGGCCGCGGTTTGTTTTCATTTCAATGAAGGCCCGACCGGTCTTCCGTACTCAGTGTTAGACCTTCAGTACCAGCCGGAGCACTGCTTTGACGCGCATTTCAAAAANGAGTAGTGAAAGGTCAAGGTCATCCTTCAAGGTCAAAGGTGTTTTTTTTTCTTTTTTTTCCAAAGCAGCGCAGTAGGGGGCATTGTGTTTGTGATAAACACATCTCTTGTTGTTTATATATCGTGTGCCTTTGTATCAATCTGATATCAGATAGAGTTTTGATAAAAAAAATATCAGGCACCATTGTATCAGACCGATATCAGCGTACCGATTTCATAAAAATACAAATATATTACACGATGTCTGTGGTCCAAATGCTTTTATTTCAAGAGATGACAAAAAAAAATACAACAACAATTGGTACATAAAATAAGACAATAAACTTATTAAAAAATACCAAAAATATGACTAGCACAAATATGAATGAACGCCTTATCGTATTATATTTGTACATAAAAAAAATACTTTAACGTAGATCTGTTTCGTTGGAAGCATTAAATACCAGTTTGTCTTGCAGGCCTGTTGCTAGCTGCTAGGAGATCATGCGGTTTCAAGAGTAAACCACCTTTACACGTGTGGCCACTGGCCAATATATCTCTGTTCAATGACGCCATGGGACACGTCACGATAACGCACGATGAGGCCGCGGTTTGTTTCCACTTCAAGGAAGGCCCGACCGGTCTTCCGTACTCAGTGTTAGACCTTCAGTACCAGCCGGAGCACTGCTTTGACGCGCATTTCAAAAACACTGAACCGTTTCGAGACTTAACGTTTTCCTTTTTTGTCTATCCCGAAAACGACGCCGAAGACATTAAAGGGACGATGATACATTATCAGGCGCAAGACCGGGAGATTCTCAGTATCCGGATGTTGGCGAACACGCTGTTGGTCTCCTTCCGGGACGAGTATGGGATGAGCGCCGGCATGATGTATCTCGAAAACTTCTTGAACCCTCGTGTCTGGAATCACGTTATTATCACACGTGACTATGCCACTGGGAGAATCGTCGTGAACAAAGATGGCGTCGAAATGTACAACGACGNCCTCGTGCAGGACAGATGTGCGTGACGGAACCACCCAGCAACGCGACCTCCTCATCCGTCGTCACCATGACTACGCTAACGAGCGGAGCATCGTGGGGAGAATTTCTAGAAATGTCACATCTGAACGAAAGCGACAACGAGGCTGGTTATTTGAAATTAAAGTCACGTGACATGAAACCTTCAACAGACAAAGCTCTGATTGGTCGTTTCAATGCCACCAATCAGCAGGTGTGCGCGCGCCTGTGTATGCGGGTGGACGGATGCAGCGCAATTCTTACCGACATGTCGGGAGTCCAATGCGACCTGTACCACGACGATTCAGATTTGTTTGTCGATTCATTGGGGTCAAAGTTCTACGTACTGATAGACTAAAATGAAGCAAGATGACTCGAGCGATACGAGATCTATCCCTAATTTACTTTGATGGCGTGAAAAAAAAATGAAACGGGGAGAAGCTGCAATCACAATTGCAGACTCTCATCACATATATAACATGAGAATCGACTTTAAAACCCGAGAATCGACTTTAAACTTAAACTGTATAACAACCTTACGCCAGTGGCTTTTAGAGACATGTCATGCTAAATGATCGGTGATAATGATTACTGTAAACCTAAGCGGTTTCATGGCCATCGTACGAAATAAATTGATATATCCACATCACGATTTGGCGATATTTGAATCTTACTAAAAGCCGTTTAAATGAAGAAGAAACACTCATAATGATAAGAGTCGTATATATTTCTGGTTTTTCGACAGAACTATTATTCCTCGTGTACATCCAAGCGATATTAGACCTGCAATAATTCAATCGACCGATAATATGGCAATATCTATCAAACTTAAAACCCTATCTGAACGTGGCCAGATATTTTGGAATTTAAATTATTCGATTTTAAGCGAACCGGAATACTGTACTTATCGATGAATGCTTACATTTACATATAGGAAGTAATAACATGATCTGGGAAGTATTTAAATGTGAAGTTAAACAAATGTAAAATGAATACTCAACGTAAAATCACGTAAACGCATAATACGTGCATCTTCTCGAAACCGAGTTAAATAATTTACTTTCTTACGAGTCTGACAGCGCAAGTAATAAAGCAAACGTCATCAAATTGGAAAATGATATTAAAGAAATTTACAACTTTCACGCAAATGCGGCTTTTTCCAAATCAAGACTTCAATTAATGGAAGAAGGCGAGAGAAACTCTAAATTCTTCAAGAAAATCAAGACAAAGTAGAAACATATATCTTCTTTTAATGTTGTTGATAAACACTTTAATAACAACGCAGATATTTTAATCAAAAAGCTATTTTCTTTGAATCATTGTATAAAACAATGCATGTGTGCACATTAGAGTTTTAACTTAATTCCATTACGATTGAAAAAAAGTCATAGAAAAAGATGCTTATTTATGTGAAGTGCATATTTCCTAAGAAGAACTGTCGAATGCTTTAGCATCAATGATACATAATAAGTCATTGCCATGACGTTTTAACTGTCGAATTATGTCAAACGGTTAAGGATATTCTATCTCCCTTACTGCCGAATTGTTAAACAGAATGTATTCAAAACGGAGCATTGACGAATACCCTAAATCAATGTTTTTGTCATTGCTCCATTAGAAAGGTGATTCTGATAATTTAGAAAACACGAAACCAATATCACTTTTAAATTCAGATTACCAAGTTTTTGCACGAGTTTTAGTTCAGCGTTTATAAATTGTTTTACAATACATCGTCAGTCTTGATCACAAGGTTTATATTTAAAAGAGGTACGGAAATATTCGACAAATACACGACATTCTGAAAATTTGGGCATTAGGGTAGGACAGCACTTTTGGATTGTGCCATACAAGTTATTCGTAATAGACAGCTCTTTATTGTTCTATTATGAAACAGACTATAGCTACCACCATTTGTATTGTGCAATGGACCATGGCTTCCAACAATGTTAACTCGGTACCCTGTTTCTGATGCCGCACTTTTATATTAAACTTCGTAGTGGTAACACGTGTTCGTTGTTTATATTATAAGAAACTCACTTGAGTTGACGTTTCTAAAAGTCACATACACAATAGTGTATTAAGAATAAAACATTTATGAATCTGGTGTGTTATTAAATTGACCATGCATGTTTATTATAAAAGTGTGATTATTTTTATCAGACTCTGATAACAAAGTTGTAACGCTACCCACACAAACAATACTCAAACACATACATGCTTTAAATGTTTATTATAAAACAAAATATGAAAACAACTTAAAGGTTTATCACAGAAAAAACTACATTTTACAAAGTATTCATGGAAGTGTAACGTAGGCAAATGCATTAACTATTATGATAAAGGTTTGAATTACATAAGGTCAATGCCAGTGTTTTGGTTAACAAAATACATAATATAAATGTATATTAACTGTTTGTTATTAAAAGGGTCCAGCCCTTAAATAGTTTTTCTCACTCCATTTTAAACAAGACTATTGCCAAGCAATGATGTCTCCTACCGGCTCCACCATTGTCAGAATATTATTATTTTTTTTTTTTTAAGTATTTGTTGCCATAGAAACCAGAATTCTTGACGTAGGAACAAAATGAAATGACGTGCATAATCTCCATATTGCCATCTGTCCATGTTTCAAGTTTCATGAACAAATATGAAGAACTTTTAAAGTTATCGCAGGATACAGAAAAGTGTGACAGACTGACAGACAGACTGACTGACAGACAGAGCGCAACCAGTAGGGGACATTAATTATGGGTAAACCCTGTAGAATAGAGCCAAAATTTTATTTGCATTAAGGTTTAAATAAATAATCAAAATGAAACAAGTGTTGTTTGCCACACTTAAAGCCTTTAAACAAATGTGACCTTGAAATTGAACAAATGAATTAAGACAAAATCAAATCTAATTTTAATTAATTAACTTGCTCCTCTTAAAAACGATTATAAAACAACAATGCAATATACAATTTAAATGTGAATGACCATTACTGAAACAAAATCACATGCATACTGCCATTATCATATAAACAGGCATCACCATGTGCACAGTTCTACCATTTCCACAGTATATGATATGTATTTAATATACATTCTCCAGGTTTCAAAAACAATATGTAACAGTAAATAAAACAAAACGAAGAAAAGCTTTGTAACAGACAAAACATCCGTTCCCAACAGGAAAATGTTTTCAGAGTAAAAACAGGATCTACATACATTTCATTTAACTAGCTTAAGTACTGTTATGGAAGGTTGCTGATTTTATTCTTCGAATACTTTTGTAACCATAGCAACCAGAATTTGTATACAACATACAACAAGCATTAGTAATCAAATATTGTTAACGACTTCTTTTTTCCAGACCTACATCTGCACAGTCTATGCACCTTTATTAGAAGGTACAGTTTCACAATTTCGGAGGTAGAATATTTCAAGTTTAACAAGCATATCATTTGTTTTTGTTGTTGTTTATTTAGCAACCTGGTAGACATGACATTGTATAATATTATAAGTATAAAACAATCTCATTTGTCAAGCACAAAAGTTTAACAGACAAGTGTATTGATGGTTTTGTACAAGATTGTCTTGAAGAATTACTATTTAATAAGATGGTTCGTGGCTGAATAAGAATTCAATCAGCAGGGTAAAGAAATATTTTTCCAACCACAGATTCTGAAACTTTCCATTTAACTCTTTCAGTGCGAAACCGAATTTTGAAGGCCTTTGCAAACAGTTTGGATCCAGATGAGACGCCACAGAACGTGGCGTCTCATCAGGATCCAAACTGTTTGCTATTCTGATAGTATTCTTTCAATAAAAATCGAAGAAAATGCTAATTTTACAAATTCAGCAGACAACATTTTAGCAGACGACAAATTTCCCAGCATGCAAAGAGTTAACTGGAGCTGCCATGTTGAGTTTACCACACATAGGCATAGAAAGTGTGAGGTCATAATGGAAACATAACCTGGAAAACAAAACTTTACAACATGTGTGTATATTAGTATTTTAGATACAGAACTGATACAAAATTGCAGAGTTTTACACCATAACTTAATAATAGAATTATAAAAGCTGTCATTAGTTTGCTGCTGAGACTTATAAGAATAGTAAAGTTTCTAACACATGTTACTCAAAGTATCACATTACAAATAAAAAGCAGTCACAATTTAAAAGGGTGCATTCAAAATGACACAATAACAAATAAACTGTAAAAGGCTGCTTCCCAAAACACAATCAAATGTATTGACACCTTAATGAATATTTTTTATTTTTCCATTTGTTAAAGAAACTGCCCCCAGCAGGTTGCTAGAAAACATTGAGAAACGCTGTCAGGTCTTCAGCGGTAATAACATCTCCATTCAGTATTCAAATGAGCCTCGTTCTGGGAAAACTGGGCCTTATGTATGTGCGTAAAGTGTCGTCCCAGATTAGCCTATGCAGTCTGAACAGGCTAACCAGGGACGACACTTTCCGCATAAAGTGTTTTTTTGTTTAAAAGAGACTTTCTTAAAACGAAAATTCCATAAAAGCGAAAAGTGTCATCCCTGATTAGCCTGTGCAGACTTCACAGGCTAATCTGGGATGATACTTTACGTACATGCATTAAGCCCAGTTATCCCAGAACGAGGCTCAAATGTTTTCCACTGTATCCCAATATCTCAGGGGAAGGCAACTCCGTAGTAGTCGTGTCCCTTGGCATTGAAACACTTGTAGGAGCACAGCAAGGCTCGCACTGGCACAAGACCATTCAGGTTGTTCAACCGCAAGTCCTACAAAAATATCAGGTAATCAATATATTTTGAAGCTGAAAGCAATATAATTTGAAGCTGCAAGCAGTAAAAATTAATATACTAAGCATGAGTCGTTTGCAGGCCAATATTTATTATTAGAGTATGGTTACGTTAAGGATAAAATCCATGTTTCATATGGAGATAAACCCCAATGAAGAAAAGCAGACTAATTTTAAAATAAAGTTGATTGTACACACTCAATATCTAAGTATGTCCAATTGTACACACTTCAGCCCTAGTAAGTATGTCCAATTGTACACACTCCAGCTCTAAGTATGTCCAACTGTACAATCTCCAGCTCTAGTATGTCAAATTGTACACACTCCAGCTCTAAGTATGTCCAATTGTACACACTCCAGCTCTAAGTATGTCAAATTGTACAATCTCCAGCTCTAAGAATGTCAAATTGTACAATCTCCAGCTCTAAGAATGTCAAATTGTACAATCTCCAGCTCTAAGTGCGTCAAATTGTACAATCTCCAGCTCTAAGAATGTCAAATTGAACAATCTCCAGCTCTAAGTATGTCAAATTGTACAATCTCCAGCTCTAAGAATGTCAAATTGAACAATCTCAAGCTCTAAGTATGTCACAGTGTACAATCTCCAGCTCTAAGAATGTCAAATTGTTCAATCTCCAGCTCTAAGAATGTCAAATTGTACAATCTCCAGCTCTAAGTATGTCAAATTGTACAATCTCCAGCTCTAAGTATGTCCAATTGTACAATCTCCATCTCTAAGTATGTCAAATTGTACAATCTCCAGCTCTTAGTATGTCAAATTGTACAATCTTCAGCTCTAAGTATGTCAAATTGTACAATCTCCGGCACTTAGAATGTCAAATTGTACAATCTCCAGCTCAAAGAATGTCAAATTTAACAATCTCCAGCTCTAAGTATGTCAAATTGTACAATCTCCAGCTCTAAGTATGTCAACTTGTTCAATCTCCAGCTCTAAAGATGAAACCAACTTACAGATTTTGCGTCCACAAATCGTACACACTCTAGCCACATTTTACTACCAACTAACTGATATTGCGTCCACAAATCATACACACACAATCCACATTTTACCACCAACTTACAGATTTAGCGTCCACAAATCGTACACACTCTAGCCAGGTGTTGAGGAAGGACTCTCCACAGACAGCACAGCGACTGGCCTGAGCCAGCATGTCTCGTATCTGAGGGAAGTGTTTTATTGCACGACGTAAGTACGACCACCTGCAAAATGGGATACATTATCGTGTGTTTGTTTCTTTACAATGGAGTGTAAATGGTTATAGAATAATATTTCTTAATGTTATCATAAAAAGTTTTAATGCAATACGTTTGTTTTTAATGTTTCAATTTAAATTGTTTTGCTATTGCTGTAGAAATTGACACTTCATACGCTTTTTAACTAGATTATGAAGCCTTTATATCATAAAATGAGGATTCAGTTTTGATTAATTTACTTCTACATTAAACATTACGACATTCTATTATGCGCTCAACACTTTTCTGCACAATGCCATTTACTTAAAGCTAAATGAATTAATTCAGATATTTAGTATTTTAATGACTAATCAGCAGATAATTATCATCCATGCATGTTTTTAATCAAAGTCCACTTTCCTTTCTAAAAAAACTAACTTTCCATCACATACATGTACTATGTATAAAAAAGTTTGATACAGAGTAAACTTTTAAATATCTATTGATTTGATAACCTTTAAGTGTATTCTAGTTCAAAATATGTTTTTTGCTCACATAACATTCAAATCTCTTTTAATATCTAAATAACAGGCTGATCTAAATGTGATTTAATTATTCAACATTGATAGATGAAATTATGTATCAATACATGTAATAATGTCCTATTTGAATTATCAATATGCCACTGTCATGAAAAAAGAATCATTCACTACCTTTGACACAACTACTCAATATATTAAATAAATGTGAAACTGCTGTTAAATTTCAGTCAGATAACATAGGGGATATGTAACCGTCTTTAATCAACACAAAGACAACTGACATTAGCTATTAACCAATGAATAATTTTGTGTATTACATCTAATCAGCAAATATTTTTTTCTATTAACAGTATGGCATTAAACTCTGATAACTGTCATTATGTTGGTAAATAAATCCTATCAAACAATTAATACTTGACAGTAAGTTCAGATAAAAAAGTCCACATCTAGTTTGTGTAATTTGTTCACTCTCCAAACATTCAACACTACAAATTGAAACCATCACAGTCTAAAAAGAATAATAATTATGACTTCACTAAATACAAACTTTCATTTTTCCAACAAAAAGGTTATTCTAAATAGACCTTAGTCTCATAATTACTACCCACAATAAACTATTCAATATAAATTCTTCACAATATAAATCAGAAACAAGAGATATGTTTGCCAGAAACACAATGTCCCCTATTGCGCCGCTTTGAAAAAAAAATAAAAAAAAATATCATTTGGCAGGTATAGAAATTATCTCCCTTTAAAGCTTATTACTTCCATTGGATTTTGTTTTTTGACCTTTGACCTTGAAGGATGACCTTAACCTTTCACCACTCAAAATGTGCAGCTCCATGAGATAAACATGCATGCCAAATATTAAATTGCTATCTTCAATATTGCAAAAGTTATGACCAATGTTAAAGTTTTCGGACGGACAGACGGACTGACAGTTCAACTGCTATATGCCACCCTACCGGGGGGCATAAAAATAACACTTAAATGCAAATGTTAGTGTAAATAATCATTTAACAGTATCTGTATCTACTGGTAGTACAAATTTAGACTTATACTTTCTCCTTTTAACGTTCTAAATTCTATGATAAAAACATATTTTACCATTGACTGTTTCTATAAAATGCATAAAACACAATTGTTGACCACAAGGACTGCATGCAAGGTACTGAATAATACTGCAACATTAATGAAAGCACATTCAAAGACGCAAAGGGCACGTGTAAAACATACTGGTAGAAAGGTAACACATACACAAGAAGATATATCACAAAAACTGAAATATTCATTTAAATTATAAGCATACAAAGACAATGAACCAATGGAATTATTATACTTCTATTTTTCTGGTTGATGGCCTATATTAAGGTACATGCTGTGGTGTCATAGTTAATATGTGTCGTGTTCTGAGAAAACTGGACATAATGCTTGTGCGTAAATTGTCATCCAAGATTAGCCTGTGCAGTCCGCACAGGCTAATCAGGGACGACAATTTCCGCTTTTATGGAATTTTTCGTTTCAATGATGTCTCTTCTTAGCGAAAATCCAGTTAAGGCGAAAGTGTCATCCCTGATTAGCCTGTGCGGACTGCACAGGCTAATCTGGGATAACACTTTACGCACAAGCATTATGTCCAGTTTTCTCAGAACACGACACATATGGTGGTCACTTAGCATTCCAGAGGTCCCAGGTATGATCACCACGGTGGGATACACATTAGCGCTGCCTTGTTTATAACTAGAATCTACATGCTTTAGTGTAGTACATCACTGTACATGCAGATTTTTAAAAAACAATTTAAAATCCACAGTTTTACTGATAAATTAAATAATTCAACACTTCTTTGTCTGACATTCTGTACATATATAACAAGTTACGTTCGAAGTGGAACTCCCATTTTTTATTTTTTTTTCTTCTAACCATTGTTTAACCTGTATTTACACAACTTCTGAATGACCACATACTTAACTGCTCCCTGACAGTATTCAATAATACACAGTCAGCGTGTGAGCTCAGTAAAAAAACTTCAAATATTTTGTATGTGAAACACAGTTAGATGAACCAACATATGATTTAACAACATGATATGAAAAATCAAACTGCACAAAACCACACACACAAATTAAATTCTGATTGATAAGCACCAAGTAAAAAGTGCAATATGATTGTTTAAAATCTCTCTTTACACACAATGATGTTTTATACGTTAGGGCATAAGTTGGCCATACTTTAAGCACACTGATCATGTTTGTAACTGTGAAACCATACGTTTAGTTTAATTTGCGTAATACAAGAAATGACAAAATACAGTAATGAGTACAATGCTTTAACTTAAGCACCAATACCTTAAATACCTAAAGTTAAATTTATTCAAAAGTATCAATTTTGCGGACTCCCAAGTTAATTATTTTCGTGCTTAAACATTCCAAGACATGTTTCTCATTTTTCAGAATGAACAATTTGACACATTTATCTTTTCTTTTAACCTTAATTGAAATCAAGTTTGCATAGATTAGCCCATTAATGCCTTGTGGACTCTCCCATCCTTCTAAATTGGATCAATTTATTTCCAAAATAAGGGATGTCTAGTATATTTATTTCTATATTAAGAATATTTCTTACAGAAATTCCTTTAAGCAAGCAGCGCAGACCCTGATGAGATGCCGCATCATGCCGCGTTCCATATGGGTCTATGCTGTTTGCCAAGGCCTTATTTCTAGACGCTAGGCATAAATGGGTAAACAGTACTTTATATTATTTTTTTGGTCATTCGAATTTGTCTTCATGTGAAAGTCAGCATGGTTTCACAGTTTGCAGGTAAGTTCACAAGTTGCGGGTTCACAATACAATACCTCTTGTCTGGACGTCTTAAAACAGAGCATAGTCTTGTTAAACTGATGAGCCGTGTTAGTGCTTGTATTACATAAAGTTACTTAAATACAGGTATGTAAATCTTTATTACAAAATACAATAAGAAATGTGATCGATTTGGTTGATGTTATAACTTGAATGCACTGTGCCACAGTTGTGTTATTCAATGCGTTATTCAAATCTAATTGTATACAAACAAAGTGTAACAACAGCGATTTTGTGTGCCTGCAATTGTGTGGTCATCTTCAATTTTAAATTTCTTATTCAAACAAAACCTAACCTTTGCTAAACAGATTTTGCAAAATATATTTTGAAAGGTAAGATGTTTTTCCATTTGAATAAACAAATGTTTATGTTTTGTTTTTCTTGCTCATGTGAACTAACTAAAACAAGATGTGTTTGTGAAACACTATGTCCCCTTTGAGCGATTTTGACCCATATATTTGACCTTTGACCTTGAAGGATGACCTTGATCTTTCACCACTCAAAATGTGCAGCTCCATGAGATACACATGCACGCAAAATATGAAGTTGCTATCTTCAATATTGCAAAAGTTATGGCCAATGTTAAAGTTTGACGCAAACAAACCAACAAACAGACAGGGAAAAAAAACAATATGTCCCCCAGTATAGACTGGGGGACATAAAAAGCCTTGACCATTCTGACCCAGAGCTTTGAAAAATGTCAATATATATCATGCATGTACACGTATAATGTATATGTATTAGTGATATTGAATAACATGAGAAGATTATGGTTTTCACAAACTGGAACAATTTTGTTCATGTTTTTGTCAAATTTAAGGTTGTTTGATCAAACACAATTCTTTTTTTAAGGATTTCCTTCTAAGATAAAAACAAATTTCATAATCACCTGTCCTTCAACTCTTTCATCACATATCGGGCACACACTTCCTGCAATGGAGTTAAATAATTACGATTTATTTTTCCAAACATAGTACCCAATTATGTAGGTTACAAGACAAATATGAAATTTACAGTACAAAACAAGAGTAAATAAAAGATGCTGTAAATTTCTTCCTATTATGAATGAAATTGAAGTTAAATTATATAATATTCAATAATTGTATAACCATTATTGTTTACTTTCATTGATCTTTTTATTAATACCTTACATAAGTGTAGGTGTTATGGTTATGAAAGATAATTAAATAAGACTCTTGACCTTGAAGTATGACATTGACCTTGAGAAAACATGACTGACCAAATTTTATGAAAATCCTTCATTGGAACAGGAGATATAGACCGGACGGGAATAAGAAGCATAAACTTTTGACCTTGAAGTATAACCTTGATCTTGAGCAGGCGTTTCTAATTCATGCCTTCTGGACATCGGCTTAATGACCTTACCATTTTAGTTTCGTGAAAATCCTTCACAGAGTATTGGAGATGTAGAGCAGACACAACAATGGAGGCTTAAACCTTTAACCATGTAGTATAACCTTGACCTTGAGACAGCATGACTGACTCATGCCTTTATCACATGGTCTCAATGTTCTCAACATTTGAGGCAATTTTTATGAAAATCTGTCAAAGGGTATAGGAAATGTGGAGCAGACAGACTACCGAATGGATTGACGAAGGGCATTCTTATAATACAACGATTTACTTTGTTGTGAGGGATGGTGGACTACTTATCAACAATAAGGGGAATTGTATTTCAATAGTATTTCAGTTTGGTGATGACAGTAAATGAACTTAATTACACTTTTTCCTTGGTAAGCTGATTTTACCAGTACTAACTGCACATACCAATGCCAGTAACCTTAAAACACTAGCCATAGAAATTGTTTCATCACCACAAAAGTTACGTAGACGACCGTAAATAAAACCGAAAAGTCTGATTTGAACTCCAGCGCTCTACCAGCTGAGCATTCAGACCAATCTTTGTACAACACGAGGGGTGAACGGAAGACTGTTGTAACTCATATTAAAAAAAGAAGGAGATACAACAGTTTTCCGTTCAGCCCTCGAACAGCTTACCTTGAGTGACAGTACCTCCTCTTCCTGTACTGAATGCACGGGGATGTGTTGAAGCAGAGGGTTCTCCTCACAGAACAGTTCCTTCAGGGGCATGTTGTGCAGCTGAAACATATGGTTTTAACAGGTCTAATTTTTCTAGTACCCAGGTACCAAATATGTCTTTGGCTTTATAAAGACCTAGCCCTTATTAAATAATTTTATTATACTTAACCCTCAAATCTTCCATGCTTTGTGAATGCTCCTGCTTTGGACCAATACTGATCAAATTAATTCCATCACATCTAAGACCTCTGTAAAATCACAAGTTCTCTTTCCGAAGTCTAAGTCTAGTGTTTATTCTCAAATATACTGTTATTTAAACAACAGAAAAGAAGAAGAATCATCAGCAGATAATTGATAAACTAAAAACAATCTCGTTGCAAGTTCCCTACACTAACAGCAAAGGTCTGGTTATCTTTAATCGGTGTACCGGTGAGATCTCCATGTGACTGCCTACATCATCTTGCACTTAGACATAGTATTAATTTTATTGCAACATCAATAAGAACCAACGTTCTAGTCTTTTTTCCTGGACCTCAAACAGTTGCATTTTTGAGGTAAACAAAGACTTTCAACCAGACTGCTCAAAGTTTTTAATTTTAACTTGGAGAAATGTTGATAGCGAATTTGAAATTGGTACCTCTGTTGGAAATATTCTCAGATCGTTTGCAGCTATGTCCAGAACACGCAGCTTGTAACATTTTCCAATACTCTAAAATAAACAAATAGAAAAAAACTAGAAAAAAAAATAAATTAGCAAAGAATAATTTTCATTATAAGTTTTTGTATAATTTACTTCTAAGGCTTTAGTCTCTGCTGTCTTCATGAGTATAGTTAAGTGGGTGTATATGATTTGTCTTGCCAATATTTTTTACAGGCAGTGAAATGTTTTCAAAACGGTGGTTATCAGCAACCATGTGTCCCCAGGTGGTGAAAAGTGTGTTCTATGGACAGTGTCCGACAAATTTCTTATTTTTCCGGTAGCCCACTGGACTACCAATAAAATTATTTGGTAGCCCATAAAATTTTCCTACAAAATGATAAGAGGCGGGTTTTCATCTTTATTTAATATCTTCATTTACATATACATAATACGTATACATACATATGCCTAATACAGCAAGTAGTCTGATGTACACAGTCAATATCGTTAATTAATGTTAAGTACAGGCACCGTGTACTTAAATGTAAATGTACCAAAGAAAATCATATACATGTACTACATGTAGATATTACATGTATGTGCACATGTATGTGTACTTAAATACGGACAGCACGTTAAGTTGGAAACGTAAATAAAGCGTTTAGATGATCAATACGATTGACTCGTATGGTGTTAATCAATGCAATTGCCTTTTTAACAACAAATACCGAGTTTCAAGAAATCAAGAGTATTAAATCATTTATTTACTTGTGTCCGAATTTACGTATTGCATCCGTATGTTACGACACTTGTGTGCGGTCAGTATACAATACAATAATTGTTTCAATAATGAAGGAACTGATACAGTGTAAAGGTAACGATACAGCGTGTTTACATTATATTTTATTAAGAGGAAATGTCAATGCCAAATAATTTGCGAGATACCCCGGTACTTTAGTTGAATTTCACAACGAAACTTTTAATGAAAATTAAATTATCTCAATTATGTTGTACCCACTACGAAATTTTTATTTACAAATAAATACACCCATGCCAATTTTTGCGCGCTTTTTATCGGGACAAAAAAAATCATTTATTAAATGTAGAATTTTGTAACCTAAAATAGCTGTACACAGCGCGTGCAAACCGTGGCAGGTGATTTGCGCATGTTGCAATTGAACGGTCCTGATTGGGAGCTTATTTTATCATATCTTTAAATAGAACCAAATGCCGAAATTCATTTGACACTTTAGAAAATTTCAAACGTTTGTGTTTATGACTCTTATCTTCTATATTACCCACCCATAATTTGGTTTAAAAAATATAAATTGGGCATATATGGGATTATTGATTAACAGTCGATTAATCCAATTATTAATTGACAATGCAAACTAATTAGCAGGTGTTAACCGCGTTCACGTCGTTGTTATTAATATTCATTTTCGGTTTCGTTACCGTTTTGAAGAATCTGCTATTGTTTTGAATCATTAGACTAGCACATTATATGAAGAAGACAAAGAAAAATTC
Organism: Dreissena rostriformis; assembly: GCA_007657795.1. Lineage (NCBI taxonomy): Eukaryota > Metazoa > Mollusca > Bivalvia > Myida > Dreissenidae > Dreissena > Dreissena rostriformis. Next base: position 21,593 of record VMBQ01004894.1, read on the forward strand.
AGTTGACATTTATTTAATGTTCGGCGTCCTTGGATATTTAACGACATCAAAAACGTTGTCGCTATTACTCATTGTTGCGGTTTACAAAGAATTCCAAACTGCGAAATGATGCTGCATCATGTGCGCCAACTATCCAACCAGCTCTCGTTATATTATTAGCAGACGACAAATGTTAATTCTGATTGGATGATTAAAATACACAGTTACTGTTTACGACATAACCGCAAGTGATCGGTGACTGTTTAGATAATTGATTGCACTTTGTTATCGGATTATAAGCAATACACAGTGTAGAAACACATGGTCAGCGTGTTTATTCTACGTATGTCTGTCAATAAAACGGGCTACCGCTCTGATAGATTTATAGTAGCCCGGCGGGCGTCAGCTAGAAAATTTCAGTAGCCCGATGAAAAATTTCGGTAGCCCCCGGGCTCCGGGCAATGGATTTGTCGGACACTGTATGGAGAACTGCAAATGCCACGGTTCCACGTTGGGGGAAAAATATCACAGTGCTCGAAAATTGTTCCACCAATTCCTGTACTGAAAGCTGGGACACATCACTATGAAGGCGAGTTCATTCATTCACCTCCCACTCGAAAAGGCATTAATCCTCAAATACAGGGATTCAGGGTATAATATATAATCCATGGAAATCTAAAAGTATACCCTGGTAACACTACGGTCCCACGTTGGGCGCAGGGGGTGAAAAGTGTGCAGCAAGTCTGGGACTCGAACTCGCGATCTCCCACTATCAATGCAAGTGCTTCCCTGGTTGAGCTAATCAGGGTGCCACGCAACCTCTTCCCTAACTTGACCGAGTTCATACCATGACATACAAACCCAACTCGAATATATATTCATCCTCAAATACAGGGATTCAAGGTTTCATAAATTAAACTATTTTAGTCACAAAATGAATTATTAAAATAGTCAATATAAATGTACCTCTGGCAACTCCCTGATTCTGTTCTTCTGTAAATGCAATTTCTCAAGATTGATCAGGAAACCAAACTCAAGTGGTAAGTTGGTAAGCTTGTTATTTGCGATGTGAAGTTCTTCTAGTCTGGTAAGCGCACATAACGCTACTGGTATTTCTGTCAGCACATTATTGTCCAAGCTAAGAAACTGTAGGCATATTAATCTGAAAATGGAAAAACTTATGTTAGATATTTGTCCATATTAGATAATGATTTAATATGCATAATGGTGAAAAATATTCAATTAATTTTGAAATGGCAACAAATGAAGTTGAACTGTTTATATTATGTGTTGTTTTTCATGACAAACATACCTGCAGATTTCTGAAGGTAGTGTCTTCAAACAATTTGAATTCAGGTTGAGGAATGTCAAACTCCGTAAATTTGCTGCAAAAAGAATGAAGAAATCTTGGTTGGGATTACATACACAAAGAGTGGTTAAGTTCATGTACACTCAAAAGTCTGTAACACATTACATCATTAAAGCAATTGATAAAAAATAATAATATTTGTCATTAAAATGGATACAACACTAATACTAGATAATAAATAGAAACAGCGCATTCAACTGCAATAGACTTACTCAAGGCTTTTGGAGTAAGGGTGTGTATTCTGTTGTTGAAAAGATGCAATTTTTCCAACATAAATAAATGCTCAATAACTTCTGGAAGAACTTCAAACTCATTGTTTCCACAATTCAAGATTTGAAGCTGAAAAATAAACAATGATTTGTAATGTCTATTTAAAACAAGAATCATCAAGAAGAGATCACATTATTTCCGAATATATAAATTTCAATTTTCATATTCATGGTCATATTGGGAGAATTCAATACTGCCAATAGCAATTATAGCATGCAGACAAACGAATGAACTTGATCTGGCTGAGTAAGACTAATCGCGAAAACAAATAATATAACTTACTTGATCTAAATAACTCAATTCAATCGGTAAAGTTTTAAGGAAGTTATTCTTAAGTTGTAGGTGTATTACACACTCTAGCTTTCCTATTGCTTTAGGGACGCGGTCTAACTTTTTGTTACTGAGATTTAAAGACTTTGGTTTAGATTTCAAGGCACGAACAAGTAGCGTGTCCGCCATTTTGCGTTGCTACCCTGTTGACCAATGGGAGAAAAGTTTAAAAACGTCTTTTTGTTTACATTATACTTTATAGTTGTACTTAACCTTTATAGTGCGGTGTAAAACGTTAAAAAACAAGCAACAGAAAAATAGAAAAATAAAACCAAGATATTAAGATACTAAGTATGTGATATCTCACATTATCTAATCCAATGTTTTTTTAAGTGTTTTGTAAATATGTGTCTCTAATTGAATAATTTGTTTATAGCATGTATACGAAAATAAGCGACGTTGTGAAATGATATGTATTTCGGACATATGAATTTCGGACATATGCATGTCGGTGTCGGATAATCGTATAACTGATATAGACCAAAATATCACGCTTACTTACTTATGTTGATATATATCCCGTAAAAAAAGAGATGCAAAAAAAATGTGTATGTATCAAAAAGCAATTCAATTGGGTAAATTGTGTTCGATAGAGTTCAAAAGTCTCGGGTTAGTGCTGACGAGACCAGTTCTATTCGGATAATCGTATAACGGATATAGACAAAAATATTACACTTACTTACTTACTTGTTGATATTTATCCAGTTAAAAAAAAACATGCACAAAAAAATGTGTATGTATCAAAAAGCAATTCAAGTGGGTAAATTTTGTTTGATAAGAGTTCAAAAGTCTCATGTTAGTGCTGACGAGACCAGGTCGTCTGGTCCAGTGCTATCTTAAGTAGCCTGGAACTTGGTATTCTTGCTATACTCTAAACACCATGTTTATATATTGGATAAGTAATTGAAAAGGCAATCATATTTCACTTTAGTTTATTTCATAATACCTTTTTTATAAAGAAAAAAGTAAATTTTAACTGTAGTAACAACGAAAACAATACCTTTCACTGTCATTCTTTTTATCGTGACATGGGGTTGATCTGCGGTAAATAGGTAAGATAGCACTAATATAAAATCAAATATGTATAAACAAAGGTCTGACATGCCATCAAAAGAAACACTCAATAAAGTTTGATATCAGATTAAATAAATGGAATTTAAGACCAAAAAATTAATAAATATCATATTTATTTTGAAGCACAGTCCAAGTTTTTTCATATACAATCATTTAACTATAAAAAAGCAAATATAAAGTCTGACCACAAAAATTATCAAAATAAGTTGGTGGTGTACAATCTCAAGAATGTTATCAATATTGATAATTTCTCATGGACTCTAGCACCTGCAAGCCGACAATGACATACACACAAGATCAAAAAAGTGATGAAGTTGAATGAAAAATTTAGTTTCAAGATGGATATTTAGTAGATTTAAATGTCAAATTATGTTTTACATCATTTTTGGGCATTTGATAACCAAGAATCTATCGATACTGGCAGCGATTGATGTTTTCTTGCAGATTTCATAATAACTAAATGTTGCAGTTTTGTTTGTAAACAAAAGACAGAGGACATTAATGAAATACAGCCTGAATAGCTGACCCGTGAGAATACAGAATTGTCATGATTGTAAGACATTTTTCTAACTTCCCTTAATAGTTAATTTTTATTGTATACTGTCCCTCTTTAACAGGTATTTCAAAATGTCATTTGTGGAGCCTGATGATGACCCTTCTCTTCATCGACTGGAAGGCTCCTCAGGTAACCAAGTGGGTGGTCTTGTCATCATGAAAAAGGGTCCAGCAACTGAGACAGATAAATTTTCCTTCAAAAAGCCTTCGTTACTGGGATTGGACAAGTTGGCAGCATCGAAACGTTCGGCAGAAAATGAGGCTGATGGCAGCAAAAAGAAGTCTAAAGTGATCTCATATAGAGATGATGAGTTTAGCAGTAGCAGTGACTCCAGCAGTTCGAGTGATGACGAATCTAAACCAAAAAAGAAGTCTAAAGAGAATCAACATGAAAGGTACAAAGCATAGGCAAGGTTTTATTAGATTTACTAGCTGCATTTTATATTCTTCTTATGTTAAAAAAACAACTTTCGCTAAATTGTTTAGAATCAAATAGTACAAGGCGTTTTTAATTTTGATATTGTTTTAACAGTGTTTAAAGGGGTGTCACAATATACCAGTATGCCGATTTACTGCTGTATGTTAAAATTTTATATCCCATTGTGATACAGTTTGGCTGTATGGCAATAGGCTTATTAGTTACAACTTTTTCCGCTTTTGTTTAATTTTTCGTTTAAAGGAGGTCTCTTCTCAACAAAATGTCATTGTAGGCGGAAAGTGTTTTTCCTGATTTACCTATTGCAATTCAGCCTCAGGCTTATCTGGGATGACACTTTACGCTCATGCATTAAGCTTATTTTTTCCAGAAGGCAGCTCATATTAACCCTTTGAATGCTGGGAAATTTGGCGTCTGCTAAAATGTCGTCTGCTGATTTTCTAAAATTAGCATTTTCATTGATTTTTTTCAAAGAATACTATCAGAATAGCAAACAGTTTGGATCCTGATGAGACGCCACGTTCTGTGGCGTCTCATCTGGATCCAAACTGTTTGCAAAAACCTTCAAAATCCGGTTCCAGCACTCAAAGGGTTAACAACAGTACCTGCAATATTTCAGGCGCTACCGACAGTCCAGAGTTGAAACACCTTCCCATCCAGGGGGCGTTACCACAGAGGTTCGCGAGAAGTTGAAGCGTCGCCATGATAGAGACAGTGACAAGGGTGTGTATGCATCTTCAAAGGACAAGGAGAAGAAACGCCACAGTAAAGACAGGGACAGACACCGTGAAAAGGACAGACACAGGGACAGGGAGAGAGGTGGTTAGTGTGCATTTTATCATGACTCTTTAGATTGTTTATCATATAGATGGAACACAATTAACCCTTTGCATGCTGGGAAATTTGTCGTCTGCTAAAATGTCGTCTGCTGAATTTCTAAAATTAGCATTTTCATCGATTTTTTTCAAAGAATACTATCAGAATAGCAAACAGTTTGGATCCTGATGAGACGCCACGTTCTGTGGCGTCTCATCTGGATCCAAACTGTTTCCAAAGGCCTTCAAAATCCGGTTCCAGCGCTCAAAGGGTTAAGATGTTAACAACTATCAGCCTAGACATTAACAGGGGTCCATTTGCAAATAGACCCTAATATTTGTGATGGATTTTTTTATGCATAGAAATAAATCCATGAGACTGTTAATATTGGGAGCTTGGCTGTTTTTCCTTTTTAGTCGGGGGCCGTATATAGGCCCTTCACAAATTGCTTAAGGCAAATCATATGTCCAGAAAATACCATTAAATGGTTACTTTCAAATAGAAAAATGATGGATTTACGAAGAATTACAATTAAGTCATGCTTTACTTTAGCATAATGTAAAGTTCTATGAAAATTAAAAAATATATAGTGTTGTTTCCTGTTTTGCTATCAGATAACATATACATTAATATTTATTTGTTCAATAATGATGCTTATGACTAGGGTTTTAAATCATGCCTCTGGTATGTAAGATAAAGACATATTTTGTTTCATATTTCGTTAATATTTTCAAAATTGAAGGCCACAAGCATGTTTAACGTTACACAGCCCATCATGTAAGAACTTTATGTTGCTAAGGTGAATCTCGGAGGGGTGATCGGGACTCTGAGAGGAGTGAAAGGCGTTCTGAGAGACGTGATCGCCACTCCGAGCGAAGTGATCGACACTCAGAGAGAAGTTCACAAGACTGGAATGACACGCCCAGGCGGCGTGACGAACCCGCTACTCCCAACATACGAGTAAAAGGTATGTAAGATTGTATGCTCTAATCTTCTTTTAGGGATTAATATAATGAAATTCAATATTTTTGTTTTGCTCCTACATCGCCATTGCTTTTTGTTTATGTGGTAGCATTTCTTGACTCGCAACTTCTTTTCTTGAACTGTGTTCAGTGTGGGATATAAGTGGTTCCTTTCTATAAATTTCTCATCATCGTCTTTGGTTAACTTGTTTGTACACAGGAATTTTCTTGTTTTGCTGATTTATCACCTCCTGACACAACACTAAGCCACTGGGTAAAACCCCGCCTAAATGGTACTTCCAACTCTCTACTGCGTACACTTTTCAATCAATCTGAATGCCCCCCAGTTCATTTTATGTACTTGTGCTTTTATCTGCAGCACCTTGAACATATAACAACAATTAATAACGGATTACAGTCAGATTTATAACAACGCCTTTTCAATGTAAACTTCTTACAAATGGTTTAACAGAACATCTTGGTCAAATAAAGAAGTCAAAGTTTTTTGAATGGCTAAACCCAATGTCCTTCAAAGCCTGTCATTGGCTCAAGACAATACAATCACCCCCACCAACTTACAGCTTTATTAAAAAAACAACAAATTGTTGTCTTTGCAGGTTAATATATTTATAGCACTTTGTGCCTTTCCTCAGCATTAAGGCACAGGGGCATAGATCCATAATTGGCAATGAGCTAGATTTTTTTCTTAATTTGATGATCCCAATAATGTAAGTTCTACTTTACTCCAGACCTCAAACAGGCTTTCACAGATAATTATGGGATAATTCGGTACATGGGTTTTCCTGATTAAAAAATTCAGGCACAGGGGTACCATTTTTGTAATTTCAGAAAAAAGGGGTACTTTTCATCTGCAAATTCAGACACTGTGCATAGAGGACCCGGGTAAAAGCCTGCAATTTGCCGACACCCCATCTAGGTTTTTATGTCCCCCAGTCTATACTGGGGGACATATTGTTTTTGCCCTGTTTGTTTGTTGGTTTGTTTGTTGGTTTGCACAAACTTTAACATTGGCCATAACTTTTGCAATATTGAAGATAGCAACTTGATATTTGGCATGCATGTGTATCTCATGGAGCTGCACATTTTGAGTGGTGAAAGGTCAAGGTCATCCTTCAAGGTCAAAGGTCAAATATATGGGTCAAAATGGTGCAAAAGGGGACATAGTGTTTCACAAACACATCACTTGTTTTTAATTTGCAATTTAATTGAGTTATGTCACTTTGCAGACACCTGCAGGTTAATTAAGTCATATCACTTTGCAGACTCCCCATCAAGAACAGCTTGGGATGAGGATGAGGATGTGACACCGTTGAAGCATTCCAGCTGGGACCTGCCCACCCCCAGTGACCATGGCGACAGGGGAGGCGACTTGGCCTTCAGATCAGAGAGAAGCAAGGGAGGCAAGCGGTATGGGGAAATAATAGCACAAAAATTAATTAAGCCTTGTTATGGCATGGCTTTTTTTCTTTCTTTACCAAGGGCCTAATATAGGCCTTTCCCCCAAAGAGAATTGATTAATGATCAATTTTCCCTAATTTTTTAGTAAAACTTCTACAATTTCATCCAATTTCCAGTTTTGTTGATATTTTATTCCCCATAATGAAAGGCTAGGCGTTTTACCTTGATAAAAAAGCAATGGTTATCGGAGATAAAAACAGCCCTTGTTCTTGGAAAACTTGGCTTATGGCAAGTGTGTACTGATGTGACCTGGCTCATCATGTGTGGTCCATCCATGCTAATCTAGGGTGTAAATTGTTATTATTATTTCTAATTTACGAAAATATCTTCTTAAATTTTAATCCACTGTATGCAGAAAGTGCAGTAGTGGATAAAGCTATGCATACCTCACATGCTCATTTTGGATGGCATAAATGATTTTAAACGGCTATATTAAGCTTGTTTTTTCCACTACAAAGCTCCCATATATCAACACAGTATTTTAGGTTCTGGTGGCATTATTCGATATAGGCTTATTTGGTTCTTCCTTTTTTGTTTGCTTGGGTTGTCTTCTTTTTCCTACTTTAGACTCATCATCATAAAAACTGATTTATTGTTTACCTAATAACTTAAATATATAAATATTTTTTTAATTTTACAGATAAGTAAAATATATGCGGAATTTTTTGTGTTATATACTTCTAATCAAGGGTGTGATTTCTCTCCTTTTAGCTGATTTCCTCCCTTTCAATGTCAAACTTATTTTACAAATAGTTATTAATTTTCCTGGATCTATATCAAATCTATATAAAAATGGAGAGTTTTATTGAACCCTATAAGGGTTGGGTGGGGCATTTTCCTCCCCTGAGTTGTTTCTTAAATCACACCATTGTTAATAGATTGTTCTATTATAAACTTTCACAGAACCATTAATAGACGCATACATGTGATGATATGTGTCGTGTTTTGAAAAAATCCAGTTAAGGCGGAAAGTGTCATCCATGATTAGCCTGTGCGGACTGAACAGGCTAATCTGGGACGACACTTTACGCACATGCATTTTGCCCAGTTTTCTCAGAACACGACACATATGCTAATGTAGAAATCATCCCTTTACATTTCAAATACCAGTATATTATTTTTAAAGGTCTAAGAATTCGGATGAGACTCCTATGCCCACCCCAACATACAAGTACAATGAATGGGCCTCGGACAAGAAAAACATCAAGTTCACACCAAGGGACTCGAGTAAAGAAGGTATTCTTCATTTTACATGTATATCATATTCAATAAGGTTATTTATGTACATGAGCGTCCCTCTGTGAAAAGGGGTTAAATGCATGTGTGTTAAGTGTTTTTTATTAGCCTGTGCAGTTCATACAGGCTAATCAGGGAAGAAACTTTGAACAAAGAAGTTAACAGGTTAATTTTTTGTTTTTTTTAGAAAAGGGTGACATGGAATTTCGTGATGAGGATGAGCGTGTGGTCTGGGAGGAAGAGCAGAAGCGTCTGGACCGCGAGTGGTATGGGCTGGACGAGGGCTACGACGATCAAAACAACCCGTTCTCGGGCATGTCTGAGACCTACAAGAAGAAGAAGGAGGAGGAGATTGAGAAGAGGAAGAAGAGCCGTATGTCTGCACGGCAACGCCAGATCAACAAGGTGGGTGGGGAGGGTTATACTGTTTCAGGTTCATAACACACAATTATAGAAATGCTTAACCACTGACTCATTTCAAGATATGACCACACTTTTATATGAGTGCTTTACTTTTGACACAGTTATAGATATGAACAGAAAATAATAGAATATATATATGAACACTTTATTATATGAATGCTTTACTATGGACACAGTCCAAGATATTAAGGTACACTATTTTATCTACATTTTTATCCCTCCAGGACATAGAGCTGTGGGAGACCAATCGAATGCTGCGCAGCGGTGTAGTCGAGAAGTTGAACTACGACGAGGATTTCGAGGATGAGAATGAGGCTCGTGTGCACTTGCTCGTTCATAACATTGTACCTCCGTTCCTTGATGGAAGAATTGTGTTCACTAAGCAGCCTGAGCCTGTTGTGCCTATTAAGGTTTGAAGGACAATTTTGTTTTGTTGATAATAACAAAATATGTTTCAATGCGGATTTTATAACCTTGTCTTATAGGCATTTTTTTAGGCTCAGTGTATGACCAATATATTTATGCCCCCCTTCGAAGAAGAGGGGGTATATTGCTTTGCACATGTCGGTCTGTCGGTATGTCGGTCCGTCCACCAGATGGTTTCCGGATGATAACTCAAGAACCCTTAGGCCTAGGATCACGAAACTTCATAGGTATATTGATCATGACTGGCAGATGACCCCTATTGATTTTGAGGTCAAAGGTCACAGGTCAAGGTCACAGTGACTGGAAATAGGCAAATGGTTTCCGGATGATAACTCAATAACGCTTACGCCTGGGATAATGAAACTTCATAGGGACATTCGTCATGACCGGCAGTTGACCCCTATTGATTTTCTGGTCACTTGGTCAAAGGTCAAGGTAACAGTGACCTGAAGAAGTAAAATGGTTGACTGGAAATATGAAAATGGTTTCCGGATGATAACTCAAGAACGCTTACGCCTGGGATCATGAAACTTCATAGGGACATTGGTCATGACCGGCAGATGACCCCTATTGATTTTCAGGTCACTAGGTCAAAGGTCAAGGTCACAGTGACCTGAAGCAGTAAAATGGTTTCCGTATGATAACTCAAGAACGCTTAGGCCTGGGATCACGAAACTTAATAGGGACATTGGTCATGACTGGCAGATAACCCCTAGTGATTTTCAGGTCACTTGGTCAAAGGTCAAGGTCACGGTGACTCGACATAGTAAAATGGTTTCGGGACACCTCCACCACCACCACCACCACCAACACCACCACCACCACCACCACCTTCACCACCACCCACTTGTCTGTTATACTTGAACCCACTTGTCTGTTATTCAGGACCCCAGTCGTCTGTTATTCAGGACCCACTTGTCTGTTATTCAGGACCATACTTTTCTGTTATTCAGTACCCAACTTGTCTGTTATTCAGGACCCCACTTGTTAGCTTGGCTGTTTTCGAAGAAAACCCGAGGTATTGTCATAGCCCTTTGTCTTCCGCATCGTCGTGGTCGACATCCGAAAACTTTAACATTAGCCATAACTTTTGCAATATTGAAGATAGCAACTTTATATTTGGCATGCATGTGTATCTCACTGAGCTGCACATTTTGAGTGGTGAAAGGTCAAGGTCATCCTTCAAGGTCAAAGGTCATTTTTTTTTAATTTTTTTTGGTTTTTCATGTGTATCTCATCGACCTGCACATTTTGAGTGGTGAAAAGGTCAAGGTCAATGATGACCTTCAAGGTCAAAGGTAAAAAAAATAAAAAATCCTAGCACCCACAGCCGAGCATTGTCATCCGCTATTCGGTGCTCTTGTCTTTTATTCAGGATCCAACTTGTCTATTGAGCATTTTTTGGAAAACAGGGCTTAATTTATGTGCATAAAGTGTCGACCCTGTTTAGCCTGTGCAGCATGCACAGGCTAATCTGGGGCAAAACTTTCTGTCTAAACTGGATATTTGCTATGATAAGACTTCCTTTAAACGAAAAATACCATAGAAACGGAAAGTGTTGTCCCAGATTAGCCTGTGCAGGTTGCACAGGCTAATTTGGGATGACACTTTACGCTCATGCATTAAGCCAATTTTCCCCAGAATGCGGCTCTGTTATTCAGGACCCTACATCTGACATGGCAGTGGTCTCTAAGAAGGGCTCTGCTGTTGTGCGGACCCACAGGGAGCAGAGAGAGAGGAAGAAGGCACAGAAGAAAGAGTGGGAGCTGGCAGGGACCAGAATAGGGGACATCATGGGCGTGAAAAAGAAAGCGGAAGAGGTCAGACATTTAGCCAATTCTTGATTAAAGTTAAAATTGTGTAAATGCCCCTGGAAGGGTGGCATATATCAGTCGGACTGTCCATCAGTCCCGCCGTTTCCATTTCCGGAGTTTTTTCAAAAATGCTTTCAAATATTTACCTCATTTTTGGTTTGTGAGTCTTTGTGCATGATCTACAGATCAAGTTTAAGTTTCGTTCCGGTTCATACATTTTTAGTGAACTTACGGGCCTTGGACAAATTTTATCTAGGATACAAGTTTTCCATTTACCCTGTATCTACAGGGCAACAGTGGTTGAGATAGGTTAGTATTGATCTGTTACATTTACAGTTATTGTATACAACTTCACATGGGGACAGCTTGTATTCCGCTGCCTGAGCCAGATTGGCTGATACGATTACCAAGAATCAATCATGTCTGTTAAAAGCAAATTCAATAGAGAACTACTTCAAAGGTGGCACACGCAATGACGTAAAACTGTCTTTAATCTTTGATGTAGGGCAACTGGGGTTATTGTTTGTAGAACTACAAAAGTGTGATGTATAATGAAGGCGCCCAAAATCTGGACCAAACTGGATTTAGTTATGAGTGTCGGATAATTCAGAAAATTGAAGTGCGTGAAAAAAAATTAGGGTCCACGGCCAACTGGCAATATATTGGACATCTCAATGTAACGGACGGCAATATGATAGAGTTGCAGTGTATTGAGTAATTTAATTGCAATTAAATCAAATTTAAAATCTCTTTTATTGCTTTTTAATTTGAATAACAATGATATGTGGTTAATGTTTTTCAAGCTGGCTTGTGGAAAGCTCAATATAACAGTCCCAACGGTTGAGCATGCGTGAATGCATATGAACATGTCCGAACTGTAACTTTGTCATTTATCGTGCAATTTAGAATAGCTAACAACAAATGACCACCATCATAAGATGAGTTGTCACATGTAACACTCATCTTCCTACCTCAATGTCAAGGTCACATTTTGCCATAAAACAGCTTAAACAGGTTAATCTGGGACAGCACTTTACGCACATGCATAAAGCCTTGTGTTTAGTATCACACTGGCAGGATGAGAGAGAGGAAAGGGACTACAAGGTGGACCTCAAGTTTGCCGACCTGCTGCATTGCAGTGCATGTGCGTAAAGTGTTGTCACAGACTAGCCTGTGCAGTCCGCACAGGCTAATTAGGGACGACACTTTCTGCCTAAACTCAATTTTCACTTTGAACAGACCTCCTTTAAATGAAAAACTAAACAATACAAGCCGAAAGTGGAGTCCCTGGTTAGCCTGTGCGGACTGCACAGGCTTATCTGGGACGACACTTTATGCACAAGCATTTAGCCCTGTTTTTGTATCACACTGGCAGGATGAGAGAGAGGGAAGGGACTACAAGGTGGACCTCAAATTTGCCGACCTGCTGCATTGCAGTACATGTGTGTAAAGTGTCGTCCCAGATAAGCCTGGCAGTCCGCACAGGCTAATCAGGGACGACACTTTACGCCTAAACTCAATTTTCACTATGAACAGACCTCCTTTAAACGAAAAAACCAACAATACAAGCGGAAAGTGCAGTCCCTGGTTAGCCTGTGCAGACTGCACAGGCTAATCTGGGACGACACTTTACGCACAAGCATTTAGCCCTGTTTTTGTATCACACTGGCAGGATGAGAGAGAGGATTGTGACTACAAGGCGGACCACAAGTTTTGGTAAAACTGTTCTTAATTCATGTGGGTTAAGTGTTGTCCCAGATTAGCCTGTGCAGTCTGCACAGGCTAATCAAGGACGCCACTTTCCACCTAGACTGGATTTTCTTTCCTTTAGAAGAGACTTTCTTCAAACAAAAAATTATATAAAAGTGTTGTTGCTGATAAGCCTGTGCGAACTGCACAGGCTAATCTGGGACGACACTTTACTCGTATGCGTTGTATCCTTTCCAGGATGAGACACAGGAGAAGGACTACAAGGCCGACCACAAGTTTGCCGACCTGCTGCAAGACAAGACGGAGGCCGTCAGTGAGTTTGCAAAGAGGAGAACACTGTCTCAGCAGCGCCAGTACCTGCCAATATTTGCTGTCAGGAATGAGGTCAGTAACAGGGAGTCTCTTTTATGACAGTCCCTTAGAAATTGATGATTGCTTTTTATCATTTGACCGTTTCTTATGTTAGTTTTTCAGAGGAAATTTATTCTCTTTTTGATATAGATTTGGTGTTGTCCGTTTGTCTTTCCGTCTGTTCTTTATTCCGTCCATCAGTCTGTCACAAAATTGTGAAATTGGCGGGGGACATCAACTTAACGAATTTGCTTGTTTTGTATTGAATGTGCTGTTATTCAAAACCAAACGTTTGAAATTTTGAATTTGCAAATGTCTTCATTTAGGGAGGAGAGCAATACATCCTGCACATTACTCATTACTGTGTTCATCTTCTTATCTTAGATTGTACAAAAAATTGTAATTCATTTAATTATAAGTAATTTTTCGTTTTTGGGTGTTTAAAGTGAATAAGTATCAGTGATCAATTGGAACTTGTTTTTGTGTATGATAGCAAAAATGAACAACTTGTTTTATTTGTACAATCAGAAAGAAAAATATATTTAATTTGAGAAAATGTTCTGTGGAAACAAAGTGGGAGTCATTGATATATATTCAATTTTATATCATTCCAGCTTTTGAATATCATCCGTGACAACAGTGTGATAGTAATAGTGGGAGAAACAGGCTCAGGGAAGACTACTCAGCTGACACAGGTTACTTATTGTCTCCCTTTATAACAATTGATTTTTGCCATGCTGTGGGTTTTTTCCTCATGAATTGTACACATTATTAATTTGATTACATGTACATGCAAAAAATGATATTAAACACAATATAAAGCTGTTTTATGTTTTTCATATTTAATTTTTTTTAAGTATAATTACTCTTTGTATAAAATACAAAAACAACATTAATTGACACTGAAATAACGCCAGTGGCTCATCTTGTTGTTGGTTATTGTTACAGTATTTACACGAGGATGGCTACACCAAGTATGGTATGATTGGTTGTACTCAGCCTCGTCGTGTGGCAGCCATGTCCGTTGCTAAGAGGGTCTCCGAGGAGATGGGAGTCAAACTCGGTGATGAAATTGGTTACGCTATACGATTTGAAGACTGTACAACTGAGGTAATATTCGATACGCCGTTTCCTTACCTTTCAAATCAAGGCAAATTGGTAATCTCTTCAGTAAATTGGTTAAGAGTTAAGAAAATAAATCTGTTTTTTAAGCAAATGGATTTAAATTTTAAATTTACTTGTATTGATTGCATACACAATTTTGATTGTTTTTTTATACAAAAAAATTGTAATTGCCATTGAACATAGCAGTTTGCCTAAATAATGTATTGCAGAGAAATAAATGCTCGTTTGAACGCCTGAATCTTGATTGTGTTTCAGAAAACACATTCATGAAAGCAGGTATACGTACATAGTGTATTGCTAGAAATAAATGCTGAATACCTGAATCTTGATCATGTTTCAGAAAACACATTTATGAAAGCAGGTATACGTACATAGTGTATAATTGCTAAGAAATGAATGCTGAATACCTGAATCTTGATCATGTTTCAGAAAACGATAATCAAGTACATGACGGACGGTATCCTGCTTCGTGAGTCGTTGCGCGAGTCTGACCTCGACCACTACAGCTGCATAGTTATGGATGAGGCACACGAACGGTCCCTGAACACAGACGTACTGTTTGGACTGCTGAGAGACGTGAGTGACAGCTAGGCTTAATGCAAGTGCGTTAAGTGTCACCCCAGATTAGCCTGTGAAGTCTGCACGGGCGATCTTGGGCGACACTTTCGGCTTGTTTGGGCTGTTTTTTTAGAGATGTTAGTTACTTTTTATAGGCTTGTATAACCCTTTACCACTCAGATACGCACTTTGACGTGTTTGTTGTCCCTTAGAAAATCAAATTAAATTTAAGACATTTCTTACTAGATTCAAGTTTCAAAGCCCTCCTTTCCAACCATAAGATACTGATGAGCAGCAAACAGCATAAAACCTGAACAGACTGCGAGTTACTCGCACACTGGTTTTATACTGATTGCATAAAGCCATTTTCACTTTTCTTCTGAGTGGGAAAAGTTTAAGTGTAGGATTTCAATGTTTCTATGAACCATATGTGTTGCGTTCTGAGAAAACTGGGCAAAATGCATCTGCGTAAAGTGTCGTCCCAGATTAGCCTGTGCAGTTCGCACAGGCTAATCCAAGACTACACTTTCAGCCTAAACTGGATTTTCGCTAAGAAGAGACATCATTTAAACAAAAAATTCCATAAAAAAAGGATATTGTCGTCCCTGATTAGCCTGTGGGGACTGCACAGGCAAATCTGGGATGACAATTTATGCACAAGCATTATGCCCAGTTTTCTCAGAACATGACACAATTTAGCTTAACAGCATTAACCTGACACTGAACTATAGGCATGAATATTTAAAATTCTGTAACAATCAATACATAAGTTTCTGAACTAAGATAAGATAACTTACGATAACAAAAGAATATCCTACTTAATTACTAATATTATATGGTGTAATTAAGCTCTTGAAACATGCACAAACAAAACTGGGAATGAATATAGGACACAATTTAGGTAAATGATGCGAAAAAAGTTCACAAGTTTCTGGCTAGATATAACCTGTTGACAAACACAGATCTCTCGCTGAAACGATTGTGGGACATTCTTGTTTTTCTATGGATTTGAAGTTGATGAATTGGATTACACATTATTGGGGTATACAACAGTTACCTAAATATTCATGAGACGGTCTCTGGAATATCTGGGCTTAATACATGTGCTTGAAAATATCATCCCACATAGGCCTATGCAAAGACTTATTGTGGACGACACTCTCTGCTTTTACGGTATTTTTCGTTTAAAGTAAGTCTTCTAAACTAAAATCCAGTCTAGACGGAAAGTATCGTCCCTGATTAGCCTGTGCAGACTGCACAGGCTAACCGGGACGATACTTAATGAACATGCGTTAAGCCCTGTTTACCCAGAGACCAGTTCATATAAAATTTGTTATTATTGATTATTATCCACAGTGTTTGTCAGATTGGCATATAAATTCATCATCCAAAACAATTGGCAGTTAGATTACAAGGTTATCAATATGTACAGCAGACAAACAGTCAAGCTGTGAGTATAGATCATTAGTTCTTTTTGAGTATCTTCATCTATTGTGAAGGACAAACAAGTTGTTTATGGCACAAAATCAACTAGAAGCTGTGACTATTTAAGACGTGTGAAACTAAAATGGGTCTTATTCCATATGTGGCCAACATGGCTCCAGACACGCCTACCTAATTGCGTAATCTGGTTAGGAGCTTCTCTGTCCGCTATAAAGTCACACAAGGTTTTCTGGTGTCATTAGCGTACAGGGTAGCTCCTGAACAGTCTTCACAACTGTGCAGGCTGGTCTGTAGTTACGCTGTAGTTACGCTTTCCACGTATGACATAAAGCCCATTTTTGCACGACTTGGCTCATCTGTTTGCGTATCTAGTGTGCCATCACTTGTTGGTAGATAGATTACAATTTTTAGTAAACATCAGTTGCCTTGATTATAGGTGGTTGCCAGGCGACATGACTTGAAGCTGATCGTCACTTCAGCGACAATGGATGCTGGGAAATTTGCTAATTTCTTTGGCAATGTGCCAACGTACAACATACCTGGAAGAACGTTTCCTGTGGAGATTATGTATGCAAAGAACCCTGTGGAGGATTATGTGGATGCAGCTGTGAAACAGTCTCTGCAGATACACCTCATGGGAAATGAAGGTAGGAATTAGTAGCAAATATTGTTAAGGCTGAACATTTAAGCCATACAATTTGTTTTATGATAATTGATAGCATTCATTAATAATTGGTACATTCTAGTGTACAATCAATGTCATTTAATCACATTCAAAACTCATGCTTTAAATGGTCTTGTTCAAAGTTTGGCAAAATGACAATTAAAAAAATCTGTCTGTTTTGTTAGAATTTCTTAAGCATAAATCATAAGTTCATAACGTTATGTAATGCTTGTCATGGATAAATGAGAAAATATGTGTAGTAATAAAAAAAAAATGAAAAAATATAAAGTCTGAAATTTGTAGTGGTAACGCATTTGATTTTGCTTCCGAAAGTCCATGGTTTTGAATCACTAGAAGGCAATATTTATAATTTACAAAGTTGAAAATCCAGGTTATTAAATTTGGGTATGGTGGGCGGGTAGGTGGCGTCAAAATGGTGGTTTCTGGTCAATAATTTAGTTTGAATTGACTGATCTATATGAAAGTTGGGATATAGTTGCATGGAGACCTAGCTTTATATTGAATTGGGGTGTCCAATTAAGGTGAAGGTCAGTGTTTGCTAAAAATAGAAAAAAACGTTTCCACTCAATTATTTAAGTTTGTAGGGAGGTATTGCACTGAAATTTTGAATGAAGGTAGCTTACATTAAGATCTAGCCTGGAATTAAAGGCCTGTTGGGTCAATGTCAAGATCACTGTTACTAAAATTAGATATATATATATTGTATATTGGGTGTGTTGGGTAAAGGCCAAGGTCACTGTTATAAAAAAGGGCTTTCTCTCATTAAATTGCGTTTGGCTGGAGGTATTGTTGTAAACTTTTGTTTGTAGGTTCATTAAACACAGACCTAGCTTGAGATTGTATTTGGGGCCAATAGGGTCAAGGTCATGGTCTTTGTTACTAAAAATAGAAAAATGTTTTTGGGTAAATAACTTGAGTTTGAATGGAGGTCTTGCACAGACATTGTGTGTGCTGGTCGCTTATATTGAAACTCAGTATGGGAGTTTAGTTGGGGCAAATTGGTTAATGGTCAAATTCACTGTGAAATACATGTCTATAAATGGGCAAAGACCAGTTTCTGCTAAAAAACAACAACTTGAGTTTGGAAGGAGATGTTGTGCTGAAATTTTGTGTAGGTAGGTTATATGTATAAATAGCTTGGGATTCCATCTTGAACCAGTCAGGCCAAGATCAAGGTCACAGTTTCTAAAAATAGACAAACTATTTTCTCTGGATAGCTTGAGTTTTTATCTGGGTATTATTTTGAAATTGAAATTTTAGTCACTGTCCATTAAACAAGAGAAAGTGTTTTCCACTCAATAACTTGAGTTTGGATTTTAGAAATGGGTCAACTTCTGAGGGCTGGTATCGAAATACTGCTGGATCAATGGTATTGATGTTAATTTTTCATGATAAATTATTTTATTAGCTTTAGAAAACAACCGGTGTATAGTTGATTCGTTAAACATTGTTCGAGTTACATGGTTTACAGTAAAGATGGTCTAGTTTTACGGTAAACAAAGTTGAACATCTTGTCTCTATTATAGCATATATATATATATAAATATGGGCTTCCCTCCTGTTGTCTTGGTCACAGGTGCTTTTCATATTAAATTTGTTTCTGCAATACATCTTGAAAGCTCTGACCTAAGATAATGAAAATTGTTATAGTGGTTACTTCTAAGAAAGGGAATACACCTCTTTATTTTGAGCCCTCCAGTCAAAGGTCAAGGTAACAGGGTCTTGTTGCAGGAAATTAGTTTAGGCCTTATGTTTTGGGAATGCTTTGACCTGCAATCATGCAAATAGGTATAGGGGTCAAATAGCAGATATAGAAGACACATTTTTATTTTGATGTGACTAGGTAAAAGGTCATGGTCACAATAGCTTCTTGGTGATATCTACAGAATGCTTTGTCATCCAATCATCTGAATTGGTATGCTGGTTACTTTGGAGGAAAATGTGAATCATATTGATGATGAGGTCATCAGGTCAAGGTCACAAGAGCTTGTAACAAGAAATTTGTTTCCTCACAATAACTTGAAAACGCTTTGACGAACAATAATGCACATTGGTATAGTCATTACTAGATGGAAAAGTTAGAAGCCTAGTGAAATTCTGGTCATCAGGTCAAAGGTCAAGGTCACAGGAGCTAGTATCATGATATTGGTTTCCTTTCATTTTTTAGATAATTCTTAGGATCATATAAATAAGTATGCTGGTTAGTCTTGATGAAACTTGACCCTTAATGATTTTAAATCAAGAGATCTCAGGTTACATGGACGACATTGCTGCAAGTCGGAGTCATACATTTTTTACAAGCATCTCTTGTTTAATACTATTCCAAATATTATATTATTATACCCCCATTACCATTGATAATGGGGGCTATATAGGAGTCACTTTGTCGGTCAGTCGGTCGGTCTGTCCCGAAAGCTTGTCCGGGCCATAACTATGTCATCTATCAAGGGATTTTAAAATCATTTGGCACATTTGTTCACCATCATTGGACGGTGTGTCGCGCAAAAGAATTACGTCAATATCTCCAAGGTCAAGGTCACACTTTGAGGTCAAAGGTAAAAAATGGCCATAAATAAGCTTGTCCGGGCCATAACTATGTCGTTCATCAAGGGATTTTGAAATCATTTGGCACATATGTTCACCATCATTGGACGGTGTGTCGCGCGAAAGAATTACGTCAATATCTCCAAGGTCAAGGTCACACTTTGAGGTCAAAGGTGGCCATAAATGAGCTTGTCCGGGCCATAACTATGTGGTTCATCAAGGGATTTTAAAATCATTTGGCACATTTGTTCACCATCATTGGACAGTGTGTTGCGCGAAAGAATTACGTCAATATCTCCAAGGTCAAGGTCACACTTTGATGTCAAAGGTTAAAAATGTCCATAAATGAGCTTGTCCGGGCCATAGCTATGTTGTTCATTGTGAGGCTTTGAAATCAATTGGCACATTTGTTCACCATCATTGGACGGTGTGTCGCGCGAAAGAATTACGTCAATATCTCAAAGGTCAAGGTCACACATGAGTTCAAAGGTAAAAAATAGCCATAGTTGAGCTTGTCCAGGCCATTACTATGTCGTTCATTGTGGGATTTTGAAATCAATTGGCACATTTGTTAACCATTATTGGACGGTGTGTTGCGCGATAAAATTACGTCGATATCTCCAAGGTCAAGGTCACACTTTGAGTTCAAAGGTCAAAAATGGCCATAAATAAGCTTGTCTGGGCCATAACTATGTCATTCATTGTGAGATTTTAATATTACTCTCCACATTAATTTTGTTCACAGGCATTGGATGGCGTATCATGCCAAAGAATTCAAGATTTCAAAGGTCAAAATGGCCATAAATGATAATGGCATAATAATTCTTAAAAATTGCCATAAATAAGCTTCTCTTGTTTTGTGAGATAGCATGCAAAATAGTCTCTGTCATTGCAGCATGTGGGGGTATACGTCACGTCAGTGACAAAGCTCTAGTTTAGATTAAAACATAGAGGATATGTGTTCATGTCAGTGTAAGATCATTTTTTATTTCACAAGTGATCATAGAAAATATATTTTCACGAGTGGCGCAGTGTATCACCGGTGAAAAAAACAATTTGTTTATTTTCACTGCTTTTATTTCACTGCAGAAATGTCATATTTTATCATAAGGTATAAAAAAAAAATAAAAAAAAATAAGAAAACCTTTAAACAAGTCCTGTTTGTTTGACTTTAAGTATATAAAGTCACAGTAGGATAGATAATAACTCACAATCAAAATACTTTTTAAAGAATTTACTTTTGTGGCATTCAGCATAAATTAATATTAACAGTACTGCTTTCAGGGCCAAGTTTGACGGGTGTGGTTTTCTGATCATCCTAAACATAATGTTAACAACATAAACCCTTGCTAGTTAATATGACATTAACATTGATTACATCCACCATGTGTCAGTATATTTCTGTGTGTTGTCAGGCGACATCCTGGTGTTCATGCCTGGCCAAGAAGACATTGAAGTCACCTGTGATCTACTCTCAGGTATGTCATACGCTGATTTATGTCTTAATATCCGTTTGCTTTTAAAAGCCAACGGTTTTCTGAATGCTGTGCTTTCTTATCAATTCAGATTTGTGCTGGGTATTATGTTTGTGCAGGTTTAGTCTAAGGTTGTTTTGTTGTTGTAAAATATGTATAGACACAGTATTTATTCAAAATGATTTCATGTTGGTTTTATCTCGAATTTTCACCAAATAGTCCGACATATAGGGAGCGAAATGTTGGCGTGGAAGTTTGTGTTATGCGCTGGATATGGTAAACGTGCAACCTTTCCATATCTCTTTCTACTACAGAAATTCAATTTGAACTTCACAGATGTTTCCGGGGTCATTGTGTGAGGTTACATGTATGTGTTCTAATTTAAATTTTGACCTTCTATTCTGACCTTGACCTTTTGATTAGGAAGATAAATGATACTGTTACAGTCCGGACAAACTGTTGTATGGCCAAATTCGACCTTTGACCTCTAAGTGTGACCTTGTCATTAAGGTAGGACGACGGTTGTTACATGTGACAGATAAGTTGGAACAGAGCTGTGTTACATAACAAAGGATCGTGGGTAAGATTTCCTTACCTGGCCATTGGTGTAGTAATTGGTCATTAAAAAATGTCTACAGCTATTTATCCCCCACCTCTGATTCAAGTATGGCAGTTGTACGTTACCGGCATAAGTATGTGCACTTAGCAATTGCAAACCAGCCAAGCCGGTAAAAGTGTGAGTATGTTCACTGACCACCATTATATGTCTGAAATACTGCTGAAAAAGGCAAAATGCAAATGAACACACAAAAAAACCTATACCATCACATTTGGGCTGCTTTTAGAGCGTTTGGAACAGCTGGATGAGGCTCCACCCCTCGCTATTCTGCCCATCTACTCACAGTTGCCTAGCGACCTGCAGGCAAAGATATTCCAGAAAGCACCTGACGGCATCCGCAAGTGTATCGTGGCAACGAACATTGCTGAAACATCTCTCACAGGTATCCAGGCGAAACATAGACTTCACAACTCCTAAATTTCTTTAATACTTGATTAATTTTGACAACTAGTAGACTTAGCTTTTGACGTGATTTTTTCAGTTATGTTGCATATTATGAAAATGTAGTAACAAGTATTTTTACTGTAAGACTTAAACTTCTACATTCGTCTAATAGATTATTTGCTTATACAAACAGAAGGCTTTGGTTGAAAGTAATATTTTGAATGTTACAAATTCACAAACAGGTATTGTAACTGAAACTTATGTCATTTTCCTCCCATATAACTGAATGTGTTGAAGTAAGTTATTGTGGAATTTATGATAAAATGAGGTGAAATAATAACATTAATTTTTTAACAAAAAAAGTTGGTTATGTTATAAGAAAATGTCGGGTATATACATAAGACAAGGTCCACATTTTATTTGTGCAAACGCTGATGATGAAAGTAATCCCATCCACTTTGGCAGTTGCTTATGCACACAATGAATTGAAATAAAAACAATAATCATGGGTACAAAACTCATATTATATCCAAGTTTAAATCAAACTTGTTCAGAAGGAGTTCACTAAATAAATGGAAATGATACAAGTATGCAACATCCACTTTCCTAGCTCAAATGTGTTTTTTTTTTAAATTGATAAATTTTCAATATCCTCCCTGATATCATGACAAGTAAAGCTCATATGAGCCTCCTTCTGGGAAAACTGGGCTTAATGCACGTGTGTTAACCCTTTGAGCGCTGGAACCGGATTTTGAAGGCCTTTGCAAACAGTTTGGATCCAGATGAGACGCTACAGAACGTGGCGTCTCATCAGGATCCAAACTGTTTGCTATTCTGATAGTATTCTTTGAAAAAAATCGAAGAAAATGCTAATTTTAGAAATTCAGCAGACAACATTTTAGCAGACGACAAATTTCCCAGCATGCAAAGTGTAAGTGTCGTCTCAGCTTAGTCCGCACAGGCTAATAAGGGATGCCATTTTCCACCTAAGCTGAATTTTTGTTAAGAAGAGACTTCCTTTAAATAAAATTTAATAAATTTTGAAATTGTTGAAAGTGCAGACTGCACAGGAAATCCGGGACAACACTAAACACACATGCATTAAGCCCAGTTTCCCAGAACAAGGGTCATATTTTACCAATAACAAACTGTTCCTTTCCAGTTGATGGTATCATATTTGTGGTTGACTCAGGCTACTGTAAACTAAAGGTGTTCAACCCCAAAGTGGGCATGGATGCCTTGGCGATATACCCCATCAGTCAGGTAGGTATTTGGCAAAATTCATTGTCCATGAATAAATGTTGTTTCTTTGATACACATTTTAGCGTTTTATTCAACTGGAAAACATGTAAAAGTGTGATGATGTTACTGCAATTATATTAATAAAATTGGTGGATTTATTTTGTTTAGACAATCTGTACGTAATTTCTGAATAAAGATGTCTTGTATATAGAGAATATAAGAATAGTGTTCTTTGTGTACCTAATTGAATTTATCAGATGAGTTAAAGAAAGATTTAAATGATGAGGCTTTCCAAGCCGTATACAACTTTTAGAGACGAGTCAGATAACTTGAAGTACACAAAGACACTAACCTAATATTCTATTTATCAAAGCACACAATTTAAATTATTTATGACTTGCTTTGAGAATTACTTATAAGCATTTAATTGTTGAAAAACATTTATAAAAATGAATTAAAGAAACTGAATTTTACCTTGTTTAGTTATATGGAATCAATTGGTGATGTTTCTACTCAGATTGTTCTTAACAATTCCTTGCAAAAGCAGTGTAAAAAGCCAAAAACTTGCTATATGCCTAGATTGACCTTTTCTTCTGCAAGTCAACTATTCTACACTCCAGTTAAGAAGAGGTTTTATTTAAATATAAATCCCAGCTTCAAATACATTTTTTAACCAAAAACATACAACGCTGTCAAATTTTACTATCAAAAAGTGTTCATACATAATTGATCTTTACTGAAATCATTATAATTTGTCCTTAAACCATTTTTGAAAAAATATAACCAAAAGTCTAGTTAACTCACAGCTGCATCACGTTGTCAATTGATTGCATCATACACACATGAAGTTTGGCGAATATTGCTTCATTTCATTTGATTTAAACATGAAGTGCATATATGTAATGTAATGATTATATGTTAAATGTTTTACTGCCAGCAAATATAAACGTTCAAATAACAACCCAATTCTTAATTCACGCATTTTGAAAAAAAAACGTCAAATTATATATGTAGTGTTGTATAATGATTGAGGGTGATGTTAAGCTAAAGTTTATACAACGCATGCGTTATCTTATGTAAAATAATTTATTGGTAGGATACAACAAAAATATATTCTAAACATTTTTGTGGGAGGTTTAACTGAATAGTTCTTATTGTACTATACTAACTGTGCATTATTGTGGGAATAATATCAGAAATTATATTGATATTCAAATATGAAATGAGTAGTTTTTTTGTAAATGTTAAACAAATTATTGTTTTATCATATAACAATTGAAAATGTATTAATTCCTGTGTTTGTGTGTTGTAGGCTAACTCCAATCAGAGATCAGGCCGTGCTGGAAGGACTGGTCCAGGGTAAGTCATTGATATTTGCTAACAAAATAATGTGAGCCTAGCTCTGGGAAAACGGGGTTTAATGCATGTGCGTTAAGTGTCATCCCAGATTAGCAGACTGCACAGGCCAATCAGGGACGAAACTTTCTGCGTTTATGATATTTTTAATTTAAAGAAAGTCTATTCTTAGCAAAAATCCAGTTTAGGCGGAAAGTATCCTCCCTGATTAGCCTGTGCCGACTGCACAGGCTAATCTGGGACAACACTTTAACCCTTTGCATGCTGGGAAATTTGTCGTCTGCTAAAATGTCGTCTGCTGAATTTCTAAAATTAGCATTTTCATCGATTTTTTTCAAAGAATACTATCAGAATAGCAAACAGTTTGGATCCTGATGAGACGTCACGTTCTGTGGCGTCTCATCTGGATCCAAACTGTTTGCAAAGGCCTTCAAAATCCGGTTCCAGCGCTCAAAGGGTTATAATCTTTGTTTTATAATTATGTTTTCTTTGCCTAAGTTTGCTTACTTTATTTACTTGAGCTTTGTCACATAAATGACTAATACCACCGTACCACTTTCTCAGCTGTGTTCATTGCAAATAACTATTTGGCTCACAGGGGATGAAAAAATTTAGTTTTTTGTACATGTTAACTTCATCTTATTGATGGAGAAATGTGGAAGTAGTTGATGATGTCATTCATATCATAATAATACAGCAACACACATTTACCGAAAAACCAATTATACATGCATGAAATAAGAGCTGGTCATTTTAAAATACATATCGCAAAGAATACAATGACAAATTATTTGATTAAAAACCAATAAAAAATCAACTTTATTCAACTTTAATTATCAAGGTGCATGCAGTAACATATGATCTTATTGAAACCATTGTAAAAGCAACGACAAGCAATAAGATCTGCTATCACCTTTAATCTTAACTGCAAATTCATATAACAATAGCTCATCGCATTGAATGTAACAACTGGGGATCATAAAAGGAACAAGTCATACTGAATGCTTTGAAAGCTAAAACAATATCCCCCACGCATGCACATGTAATAATTTGTGGCGTGTTCTGAGAAAACTGGGCAAAATGCTTGTGCGTAAATTGTCATCCCAGATTAGCCTGTGCAGTCCGCACAGGCTAATCAGGGACGACAATTTCCGCTTTTATGGAATTTTTGGTTTAAATGATGTCTCTTCTTAGCGAAAATCTAGTTTAGGCGGAAAGTGTCGTCCCGGATTAGCCTGTGCGGACTGCACAGGCTAATCTGGGATGACACTTTACGCACAAGCATTTTG
>VMBQ01004894.1:47909-72460 GCA_007657795.1 Dreissena rostriformis
CTAGATATGGTAGCAGACAGCCTCTAAGTCAATATTAAATCACCGAATACCGCAGTTTGTTCGCTCCGAATAATTAGTTGGAAATGCGTCAGCCCGTACTACGCAAATAAGCAAACAAGCGCACAATGTAACAAAGACCTTTGTTTTAATCATCGCCTAATGTGTATTTCTCAGTCTCGTAAACGGAAATCCGTTCGGCGAAACCGGATGGCCCATACTGCTGACTAGATTGTCAACAAGGATCAATGTACAATAGACTAAGTCCTGAATTCAGGGAGTATTTGGAAAACAATCGAGCTCTTCAGCGTAGGTTAGTGGTTTAATTGTTTCGTTTCCGCAAACTGATGGTCCGGGACTTTTCATCTTATTCTGAGTGCGCTCATACTGAGGGTTATAATTATCCTCCGATGTGTAAGGAAGGGTAAAACAAAATTATGTGAATAGTCGAATATATAGCGAAGTATTGGATCATTGATTGGTGATTGCTACGGCTACGCCTATTTCATTGTTTTTACTTTTCAAATTTCTATATTAACCGGTATATTGCGGGCTATAAAAGTATTTTATCTTCTGTTTTACTTCACATCAGCACCACAACAATAAATTGCGACCACAACATGTTCGCGCGACTACAACATGTTCAAAACAACGGGTACAGCGCCTTCTTTTCAGCAGAGGTCACGATTTTTGTTTGTAGCCGAGCATAGTTATTAAAATAACGAATATAAAATGGGGTTTTCTGTACAAAAATATAATAATATCGTAAAAATATGCGACTTGTTCTTTGTCAACATCACATGAACCAACCTTTGTAAAGTCCTTGAGGTTAGGATAACGGATTTTTCTTAAGAATTTTGCCAGAATAGTAAACAATATTAATATTCGTATCGAATAGCATTCCTCGATTTTTAAATTAAGGTCTGTATGTCTTCGGGAAACGTAAAAAACTAAATCGTTCTTTACGTTTGCATCCATTTATTGAAATTGCCACCACAACGGAAGCTGCATTGCGACATTTTACGCACATAACACGAGCGTTATGGTCGCAATGATTCCACCCCGTGAACAAACGCGGACGTCTTTCGACCTCGCTTAGACATTTTTATTACGCACCGTTATATAAGCTGAAAGTACAGACGCTTTACAAATGGGAAGCGGACAACTACAACGAGCGACATGCACGTCGTAAATATTTTGGTCAGACGCTTAATTTGCTATGAAATTTAGTCCGCATAGCGTTTGAATAACTTCGACTGTTTTGCTCGTCCATTTTTCCAGGCGCTTGCTAACTTTCGAATGAATACAATCTTCGCCGCCGTACTATAATTATTCCAATGAGAAATTACCGAAATTGAGCAAAGCATTTTCGATCGAGACTTGTATCGTACGCATTAAATTTAAAGAATAAGCGTAAAAGTCCAATTGATTGCGTTTTCAATACGCACTATATTGAATTTCTTTGCGTTTTTAAACATTTTAATAGGGTGAAAAACGCTGATACGCATCTTATCTGGGGCACTGGTATATAGGAGTGAGCTTGTTGGTCTGTCAGTCGGTTCGTATTGGCTGTCCGCTCTCTTACTCAAGTTGTTTTCATTGGATCTTCACCAAACTTGGTCAGAAGTTGTATCTAGATGATATTTAGGTAAAGTTTGAATATGGGTCTTGCTGGGTCAAAAACTAGGTCACGGGGTCACTTAGTGCGTTTTAAACATTCAGCATGTTGTCCGCTCTCTAATTCAAGTTGTTTTCATCCAATCTTCACCAAACTTGGTCAGAAGTTGTATCTAGATGATGTCTATTTCAAGTTCGAATATGGGTCATGCCGGGTCACAAACTAGGTCACTTGGTGCATTTCAACATGCAAACTTTTCTCAGTCAATGCGGCATGTGGGGGTATTTGTCACGTCTGTGACAAAGCTCTAGTTGAGCCTTGCTCTAGGGAAACTGGGCTTAACCCTTTGAGCGCTGGAACCGGATTTTGAAGGCCTTTCCAAACAGTTTGGATCCAGATGAGACGCCACAGAACGTGGCGTCTCATCAGGATCCAAACTGTTTGCTATTCTGATAGTATTCTTTAAAAAAAAAATCAAAGAAAATGCTAATTTTAGAAATTCAGCAGACGACATTTTAGCAGACGACAAATTTCCCAGCATGCAAAGGGTTAATGCATGTGCGTAAAGTGTTGCCCAGATAAGCCTGTGCGGTCGGAACATGCTAATCAGAGACAACACTTTCTGCTTTTATGGAATGTTTTGTTTAAAGGAAGTCTCTTCTTATTGAAAATCTAGTTTTGACGAAAAGTGTTGTCCCTGATTAGCCTGTGCAGACTGCATAGGTTAGTCTGTTATGACACTTAATACAACTGCAATTAGCACAGTTTTTCAATCTTCCTTATGAGTCCCTAGGGGTACAGGCCCTTTTTCTATGGCGTACCACTTGGGTCAAAAGTAACAAGACCTACTAGGTAAAAAGAGACTTATGCCAATCAGAAGACTCTTTACATCTATTGCTTTGATCCGCATATTCAACATTGACAGTGGTATTGTAAAAAATGGCGGCCTCCATTCTGGATACTTTTTTTTTTCAATTTTGATATTTTTATTAATTTTGTCCTCAATTAAAAAAGAGATTTTAAACATTTATTATGAATAACAGACGAGTGTTTTGATTGTAGGGGTTTTGATTGTAGGGGTGAAAGTTTTTCGGATTATACCGGAATTCAAGATTTTCATTCCCCGCCGGATTGTATTTCCAATTTGTGCAAATCTGTTGAGATATTGAGGGCGGGCAGGCTTCGCGAAAGTGCCGGTCCGCAGGTCCTGACCGGCAGATTTCCATTTGGTCCGGCAGGTTTAACAAGAATTTCGGTCCTGGCGACCGGCAAAATTTGAAATGAATGCAAACAAATCATATTTTTTTCAAAGTTGTAAATTTGAAGAGCAAACCCCTTACTACATCATGAAAATGAAATCGCTCATTGTTTTGATGTTTGCAATAAGTGTGTTACGTACAATTAGCAAATCCAGCTGGTTACACAACACCTACTTCAAACTCAGTCGCAAAATCGGCAACTGCTTTCGCACATTTTAATCCCTTTTGATGAAACATCGCAGTCTACACAGGGTCAGTAAACCGCTAAGTGTGTTTTCACAACACCCCACACATACACGCATGCTTTCCATGCGTTTGACGTGACGTTGTTCATGTAGGAAATTATTTGCGCGCGCTTTTCTCGAGAGAAAGGATTAAAAAACACTGTACATTTGCAGTTTATTTGAAGAATGTGATAACTTCGAGTAAAAATTAAATTTAGAAGAATGTTTCGGATTACAAATTTAATTATGCGCATTTATACGCATTTGAGAATTCAACAAAACACGGAATATGGACCAGTGTCTAGGACGCTTATACTTCGGTACGATGCGTTTTTTCCCGATTTTTTAGAGAAAAAAAGGGTTTTAATGTACATAGTTGTGTTGTTGTTTTTTTCGGTCCGGCTAAATTTTCTTCGGACCGGCACATTTTCTGAAATGCCAGTCCGGATGACCGGCCGATTTTTTCAAATTTTGCGAAGCCTGGCGGGGGAGGGGAGGGGTAGGGCTCATTGCTGACATCGCTGGACAAATAATGCGCCTAGCTAGCCTTGCTAATACGCCCCAGGTGTTATACGATCACATGTGTTCAACTTTTATCTCAGCCTCCCGCAAATAATTAAAATAATTATTCATCAAGAAGGCACCAAGCACTCGTTATTTCTTTAAATTACAGGAGCTTCCGGGGGCCTTTTACCCCCTGGACACCTGGGCAGGGCTCTGCACCCACCGGAGGCCCCCACTTTTTTTTCTGGAATTTTTATTTTCCAAACTTTGACCCCTGTGATTGGCTGTTCAGAAAATGTGTACGTTGAAGTACAAACATGTACGTCGAAGTACAAATTGAACTTCGGGGTTAAAATATATACTTCAAAGTGTATTTCATATTTGTACTTCGAAGTGCAATATGTATGTTTACCTAGTAGGTCTTGTTGACTTTCGACCCAAATGGTACGCCATACACTTCAGTTCCATTTCATGGATCCACTCCCACAGGTGATCCTAGCCATACCTGCTGAATTACCATAGTAACTCAGTTTCAGCCTCTTTATATACACATGATTACATCAAAAGCCCAATGCTCATTGAGTCACTATCAGCTCTGTTTCCATGGAAGAACCAGTACTTTGTGTCTTTCTGGGAATTAAAGAACACTTCTACTGTGGGTATCGAACCCGGGGTCACTAGACAGATAACATATCCACTACTCCATGGCTTCCCCAGTTGAAACTCCATAGAAAAGTCTACAATGTTCAATTATCATAGAAAATAAGCTGCATTGGATCAACATGTATACAAAAAATTCATTTGCATGTTGAATAATGTAAGAAAATGACATGTTGTTTAGTGAAACCGAATTCGTGATAATTTACTGTACACATGTTTATTTATTATACATAAACTGCAGTTCCATTGCATGAACCAACTCACTAAGGTGTGTGGGCAAGAACATTTATGTTAACTCTTTCAGTGCTGGAACCGAATTTTGAATGCCTTTGCAAACAGTTTGGATCCAGATGAGACGCCACAGAACGTGGCGTCTCATCAGGATTCAAAGTGTTTGCTATTCTGATCGTATTCTTTGGAAAAAAATCGAAGAAAATGCTAGTTTTAGAAATTCAGCAGAGGACATTTTAGCAGAAGACAAATTTCCCAGCATGCAAAGGGTTAAGCTTTATTTGTACTGCATGTATATGAGCCTCGCTCTGTGAAAAAGGGGATTTAATGCCGATGCGTAAAGTGTCATCCCAGATTAGTCTGTGCAGTCGACACAGGCTAATCAGGGACGACACTTACCGCCTCAACTGGATTTTTGCTTGGAAGAGACTTTCTTTAAATGAAAAATATAATAAAGCAGTAGTGTCTACCCTGATAAGCCTGTGCGGACTTCAAAGGCTAATCTGGGATGACACTTTACGCTCATGCATTAACCCCCTTTTCTCAGAGCTTATGTATATATAAACTAGTTTATTTATTGTAAATGAGTAGCATTCCCAAATCATTGACCCACCGCTAGCAAAGTGTGGGTTAGAGCACTAACTTCTAGGGTGTTGAATAACTATTGACAATGAGCTGTCATTTAAAAATAGCTCTTATTGGTGACCTTCAAACACTGTATTATGTGAATTGGGAATAAGACATCAATTTGGGAATAAATTGTGTTTTATCAAACATTCATAAAATGCAGTTTTATATGTTGTATTTATTTAGTTGGACAAATCATCATTAAAACAGAAACTTGTATATATAATAGCATCATTTAAATTGATTTTACTTCAAAACTGGATTTTTTATTAATTAAAAAAAAAATCCTCATGAAATGAAACTGTGTCCATGCCGAGCATGGACACAGTTTAAAAATACAGTTAAAATGATAAAAATACAATCACTGTTAAAGAAAAAGTCACGGAAAATTGCTTATTAACCTTGAATTATAGATAGTATATTACAAAAATAAATGTAGATCATGAAATGAATAGTTTTGTTTGAGAAAATCACCAAAATAATGTCCATTCCCAGTTTTGATGTCTTATTCCCAATTCACATAATACAGTGTTTTCAATATAATTACTACAGAAAATAATTTGTTTTTCAAACTTTGTGGTATGATGCTAAATTTCTTCTTGTGAATTCCTAAATGTAATTTCTCCTTGCATCCTGACAGGAGAACATACTAACACAAATAAATTTCTCAACCATCTCTGACAGAAAAAAACACATCATGAATTCAATGAAAAATACACAAAATTCCATAATTTTATTTTGCAATATGAGCCCCAGTTTGGAAAACACTGGGCTTAATACATGTGCATAAAGTGTTGTCCCAGATTAGCTTGTGCGGTCCCCACAGACTAATCAAGGATGACACTTTCCGCTTTGAGGGTGTTTTTCATTTAAAGAAGTCTCTTCTTAGCAAAATGCCACTTTAAGCGGAAATTGTCGTCCCTGATTAGCCTGTTTGCACTGCACAGGCTAATCTGGGAAAACACTTAACGCACCTGCATTTAGCCCATTTTTCCAGAAGGCTCATTTCATGGAACCACCCTGACAGGTGATACCTGCTGAATTACCATAGTTTCAACCTATTTATATAAACATGATTACATCAAATGCCATACGTTACTTTTGTTAACCAGGTTTTCCGAAGGAAAAAACTGGTTATTAGATTGGCNTTCCGCGTGGCGTTAATAAGATTTTAATAGATTTTCGCGTTGATAAGTTAAACCCCGTTACGAGCCTCTATAATTTGACAACGCAGACTGGAGTCGATACTGGTATAGTCAAATGACCTTGAGCAATGCAAACACATGAACCCGGATATTTTGAAAACGTAAATATTGGGAATATTTTACTGAAAATGTGATTTTTGTTGAATGATTTCATGTTTTTATACACTATGTGTGCAACTATAATGGTGAAAATACAGCTTATTTCCTTCTTTGTTCTCATTTTTCGGGTTTTGTTGACCGCGAAAAATGTCCGGCTAAATACCTGATACGAATTCGGACGCGGGCAGTGCACAGACGGCTTAAAAATTACGTCATTAACAAATTCACGAACTCTAGTAGGAATTCACGAAACTATAGGCATGAAGGATAATTCAATAATAGATGAGGGAATCGACGTGACACACGCTCACAATGTTATTGTCAGACTTAATTCACTTGTTTGATAACGAAGAAATTTGTTGTAATTGATGTCGATGGAATTAGTTTATTTTACAACTAAATACTTTGAGAACACCTAAACAATTGAGAGAAAAAGAAAAAGTGTCGTTGTTTTTTTTTTGTTTTTTTTTTTTTTTTTTTTTTNTTTGTATTCAATAAGAGCCGTAATGTTCGTTTATGTGTGTAAGTACACTTTAATGACATGAGAATTCATAACAATGTGAGTCAGTGATAATTCTAACCACACAAATATTGTTTTTAAAAGGGCAACCTATTTTCGCGAATTGTGGGACGATCGTATTTTAATTAAAACGCGTTAGTTATAAGTGGTACAGTCAAGTGACCATTACCGGATCATTACCCATAGCGGATCACTTTAATGTTCAAGACTATGTATCGCAATAAATAGTTGACATTTTTAGATGATACTATGCACACATCATCTTCAAGGCCTGTTCTTTAAAACGCATTGATTGAGTCGTAATCAGAGCTACTCTTTGTCAAACATTTCGGCGTGTTTTACTGACATGTATACACGACTTTGTTGACTTCCGTCTCGTTTCCAAATCGAGGTTGAACATTATTCGCGGCCACATGCTATAACTCTGTTGGAAAGTTAGAAGTTTACTCATTAATTTAAAGGCCATTTAGTAGTCTGTCTGCCTGCAAAAGTCCATTTCAGTTTTGATTCGTGTTTAACATTTTGCAATACCTTAAATGAAATGAATTAGGGCAATAACGGATCAAGCGTGAGAATTTGCGTATTAATAATATATTAAATTAAAATATATGCAAATCTTGTTGATTCTTTCAATAAATGATCTCAATCTTAATGTTTTATTTATGCGTCATGTTCAATACCAATGATTAGATATGATTCAAACAATTTACATGGTTTATAAGATGCCCATATCTTTTCCATCTATTAAGGATTTTCAACAGATAATTCACACAAGAACACCATGCGTAAAGTGTAGATAAAACATCACATATAGAAAACAATCAATAACAAAAAAATGAATATCATGTATAACTGGCAATTTAACTTGGTCATTGTAAACAACACAGTTCATGTTTCGACAGTTCAAATAGCATGTTAGATGCCCTCCTGAGTGGTTTCGATCACGTGATCCGTTATGGCTACAACTGATCCGTTCATGCATGAATTCTGAGGCGAAACAAAGGTATCCAAAATATATTTTGCCTTCCTTTAAAACAAAAACTATGCGCTGAAACAGTAAGCAAAGGTAATATTTTATCAAACTGGTGTGAATGAAGTCTAAAAACATTTATTGCTTTTCACCAGAACAACTTTATTACGCTACTGATCCGGTAATTGAAACTTTACTGTACTGTTACTGTTTACTACTCTGTCAAGTTGAATCATTTAAAATAATATGATAAAATGATTATTAATTGATTGGATATGACGGAATTATATTTAAGTTGAAATATTTACTTTTTAAAACTAAGCATCTTGATGACTGCATTTCTGACTCACGGGTTATTGGCGCGCGGCCAAGTCACTTTAACACGGTATCGGGTCCGTTCGCCCTAGTTTCACAGTCGCCCTGTGTCCATTCGCCCTGGGTCCGTTCGCCCTATATAATCATTTGCATATTGGGGTATAAACAGTTGATTTTTGACACATGTAAGCAAGTTTGTACCTTAAGTTTTCATTTATTTTAATAAATGTCACAGTTTGATATTTATCAATATATCAGTTTTTTAGCTATATTGATTTTGCATGCTCCGTTCAATAGTTAAAGTTCATGCGCACGTATATTTGGCAACGCGCATGCGCTGACTTTTCCGTTTTTTCTCCTATGTCTTCGTCAATTGTGGTTTGTCCTTGTGACGCCTGCTGTTGTTGGGTGAATCGGAATACTCCGGAACTACATTTAACAATGTAGATCTACGAAGTCGGCCGAGGCTATCCAACTGCCGCACGTGCTTTCGTGTGAGCACTGTTTAACGTTTCCGTCCAATCGTTCTTTAATATGTTTTATGTTGGAATGACAGAAAGATTGAGAGAAAGATCCCAATTGGGTTGTTTGTTCACCCTTTTCTTCTTTCCCCGCCAAATTCCTTCGTACCACACAACCCTCGATAACTTTCACAAGTTAAGATGGAATAAATGAACTTTACTTTTATTAACTTACTAGGGTCATTTATATTTAGTAACTAATCAGACACTGTGGTCAGCAATTTTATATTATTAATGTATATGTATTGTTTTTCCGCAGCGCGTTCCACTAAGTTTAATTGTGATATTGATATGTGTAATCATTGTATTGTGCGTTAATGTTATATTATTTTTATTATGTCCTCGAAGGTGGGCATAAAGTGATCGCACTATCCGTTTGTGTGTCTGTCCGTCTGTCCTTAAGAAATTCCGTCACACTTTAGGTTTTGCGTTTAGGTTTCGAAAAATGTAGATTTTTTTGCAATATTGATCAAAGCAACTTGATATTTGGCATGCATGTGTATCTCATGGAGCTGCACATTTTGAGTGGTGAAAGGTTAAGGTCATCCTTCAAGGTCAAAGGTCTACAACAACAACAACAAAATTAAAAATCAAAGCTGCGCAGTAGGGGGCATTGTGTTTCTGACAAAGACATCTCTTGTTTATTTCTAAAAAGATGTTATATCTTTTTAGGCCTGTTTTATACGGTACAAATATAATTACGAACCTACCCCAGGACGTTGTTGCCCTTAATAAAACACACCTATGACATTGATGGCCATTGGGGATCCGTTGGGCCGTAGTGTCAGGGACAGCACAATCGCCGCCGCCGAGAATCGAGCAGGACAGACGTCGGTCTGGAGGAAAACCTCAAGGCTGAGGCAGAAGAAACCATGAAAAGGTTTTTGTAGCGTTTTTTGGGACTTTAATCTGGGTACCAGCAGGATGCAGATCCAAGGGCGTAGGCAGGATTGAGCCAAAATTGGCGCAAGATAGAAGTCCGTATTTGGAGATACGGAAGAGCGAGATCGGGATTTCACAGAGTCAGGTTCGTTTACATATCTTTCTTCGTTGGAATTTTGGATCCATACAGATGATTCCAGGGTGCACCAGATTTTGTTGAATTTGAAAGATAGATGGTTAATTTTTTTTTTTAAATATTCGCACTGGTTATTGAATAAAAATGGAAATAACTGAAGCAATTATCACAACATATAATTCTTTCGGAGGACCGGCGGAGGGACGTGGAACTTTTGGAACTGTGAATTTCTGAATGTTATAGATATATGCAGGTAACTCTTGTAGATTATCGATATAAATTTGTGTGATTGAAATTGATTATAGTGTATAGTGACTGTGAGTAGTGTACTTTGTATATTTTTTATGTTGTCACGTAATTTGTTGTTTTGTCAAATGTTTTCGTGATAAAATTTTCAGTTTGAATTTTCTAAGTGGAAAATTAATGGTTTATATAGAAAAAAGTGTAATTTAGAAGGTATTTTAAGGTAAAAACTATGTCCTTTTGATATTTTTTTTAAATTACAGTGTCTAAGGGTAAGTTTTTAGCAGTTTTCTTAAAATTTTTGTCTCATATTTTTTTTGCAAACTTAAGGGAGTGTTTATTGACTGAGTGTCTCAGTATTTTGGCCTGATTTATTCTTGCCCAACTATCTAGCACTCTTTCTGTACATTACATTTGCACAACTTCTTTGCACTGTACCTTCCTCGTAGATGTATGATTAAAAAGAAGAGCGATCTAGGTAACTTAGTGATATAAGTTCTGTGTTGTGGTGTCTATTTGTGTTCCTATTTGTGTTAAAGCTATTTTTAAATCAGACGAGCGTATAATTTTCATATATATGTATTGTTTAGCACATTGGTTGTACCGTTTTATTATTTGGTTTTTGCACTTGAAAATTTTATTGCGTTTAGAATGAGAATATTATTGGTTGTAGAATTCAGATATTAGATTAACTTAATGTAGTGGTATTATTGTGCTGAGTGAAGATACAGGATTTAGGGCGAATGGGAATAAGGGCCAACTGAAATTAGGGCGAACGGACCCGGATTTCTTTAACACTCATATCAATATATCATAAAACAACATTTTTCATAATTTTGAAAAAAAAATACTTCTGATGTAATANTTTGTACTGCATGTATATGAGCCTCGCTCTGTGAAAAAGGGGATTTAATGCATATGCGTAAAGTGTCATCCCAGATTAGTCTGTGCAGTCCACACAGGCCAATCAGGAACGACACTTACCCCCTTAACTGGATTTTTGTTTAGAAGAGACTTTCTTTAAATGAAAAATATAATAAAGCAATAGTGTCTTCCCTGATTAGCCTGTGCGGACTTCAAAGGCTAATCTGGGACAACACTTTACGCACATGCATTAACCCCCTTTTCTCAGAGCTTATGTATATATAAACTAGTTTATTTATTGTAAATGTGTAGCATTCCCAAATCATTGACCCACGGCTATCAAAGTGTGGGTACAAGCACTAACTTCTAGGGTGTTGAATAACTATTGACAATGAGCTGTCATTTAACAATAGCTCTTATTGGTGACCTTCCATGGAATTGCTACAGAAAATAATTTTCAAACTTTGTGGTACGGTGCTAAATTTCTTCTTGTGAATTCCTAAATGTAATTTCTCCTTGCATCCTGACAGGAAAACATACTTACCAAAATAAATTTCTCAACCATCTCTGACAGAAAAAAATTTATCATGAATTAAATGAAAAATACACAAAATCCCATAATTTTATTTTGCAATATGAGCCTCATTCTGGAAAAACTGGGCTTAATACATGTGCTTAAAGTGTTTTCCCAGATAAGAGGGCTTAATACATGTGCATAAAGTGTTGTCCCAGATTAGAGGGCTTAATACATGTGCATAAAGTGTTGTCCCAGATTAGAGGGCTTAATACATGTGCATAAAGTGTTGTCCCAGATTAGAGGGCTTAATACATGTGCATAAAGTGTTGTCCCAGATTAGAGGGCTTAATACATGTGCATAAAGTGTTGTCCCAGATTAGAGGGCTTAATACATGTGCATAAAGTGTTGTCCCAGATTAGAGGGCTTAATACATGTGCATAAAGTGTTGTCCCAGATTAGAGGGCTTAATACATGTGCATAAAGTGTTGTCCCAGATTAGAGGGCTTAATACATGTGCATAAAGTGTTGTCCCAGATTAGAGGGCTTAATACATGTGCATAAAGTGTTGTCCCAGATTAGAGGGCTTAATACATGTGCATAAAGTGTTGTCCCAGATTAGAGGGCTTAATACATGTGCATAAAGTGTTGTCCCAGATTAGAGGGCTTAATACATGTGCATAAAGTGTTGTCCCAGATTAGAGGGCTTAATACATGTGCATAAAGTGTTGTCCCAGATTAGAGGGCTTAATACATGTGCATAAAGTGTTGTCCCAGATTAGAGGGCTTAATACATGTGCATAAAGTGTTGTCCCAGATTAGAGGGCTTAATACATGTGCATAAAGTGTTGTCCCAGATTAGAGGGCTTAATACATGTGCATAAAGTGTTGTCCCAGATTAGAGGGCTTAATACATGTGCATAAAGTGTTGTCCCAGATTAGAGGGCTTAATACATGTGCATAAAGTGTTGTCCCAGATTAGAGGGCTTAATACATGTGCATAAAGTGTTGTCCCAGATTAGAGGGCTTAATACATGTGCATAAAGTGTTGTCCCAGATTAGAGGGCTTAATACATGTGCATAAAGTGTTGTCCCAGATTAGAGGGCTTAATACATGTGCATAAAGTGTTGTCCCAGATTAGAGGGCTTAATACATGTGCATAAAGTGTTGTCCCAGATTAGAGGGCTTAATACATGTGCATAAAGTGTTGTCCCAGATTAGAGGGCTTAATACATGTGCATAAAGTGTTGTCCCAGATTAGAGGGCTTAATACATGTGCATAAAGTGTTGTCCCAGATTAGAGGGCTTAATACATGTGCATAAAGTGTTGTCCCAGATTAGAGGGCTTAATACATGTGCATAAAGTGTTGTCCCAGATTAGAGGGCTTAATACATGTGCATAAAGTGTTGTCCCAGATTAGAGGGCTTAATACATGTGCATAAAGTGTTGTCCCAGATTAGAGGGCTTAATACATGTGCATAAAGTGTTGTCCCAGATTAGAGGGCTTAATACATGTGCATAAAGTGTTGTCCCAGATTAGAGGGCTTAATACATGTGCATAAAGTGTTGTCCCAGATTAGAGGGCTTAATACATGTGCATAAAGTGTTGTCCCAGATTAGAGGGCTTAATACATGTGCATAAAGTGTTGTCCCAGATTAGAGGGCTTAATACATGTGCATAAAGTGTTGTCCCAGATTAGAGGGCTTAATACATGTGCATAAAGTGTTGTCCCAGATTAGAGGGCTTAATACATGTGCATAAAGTGTTGTCCCAGATTAGAGGGCTTAATACATGTGCATAAAGTGTTGTCCCAGATTAGAGGGCTTAATACATGTGCATAAAGTGTTGTCCCAGATTAGAGGGCTTAATACATGTGCATAAAGTGTTGTCCCAGATTAGAGGGCTTAATACATGTGCATAAAGTGTTGTCCCAGATTAGAGGGCTTAATACATGTGCATAAAGTGTTGTCCCAGATTAGAG
The DNA here is from genome assembly GCA_007657795.1 of Dreissena rostriformis. Lineage (NCBI taxonomy): Eukaryota > Metazoa > Mollusca > Bivalvia > Myida > Dreissenidae > Dreissena > Dreissena rostriformis. The sequence continues at coordinate 61,284 of VMBQ01004894.1, forward strand.
GGCTTAATACATGTGCATAAAGTGTTGTCCCAGATTAGAGGGCTTAATACATGTGCATAAAGTGTTGTCCCAGATTAGAGGGCTTAATACATGTGCATAAAGTGTTGTCCCAGATTAGAGGGCTTAATACATGTGCATAAAGTGTTGTCCCAGATTAGAGGGCTTAATACATGTGCATAAAGTGTTGTCCCAGATTAGAGGGCTTAATACATGTGCATAAAGTGTTGTCCCAGATTAGAGGGCTTAATACATGTGCATAAAGTGTTGTCCCAGATTAGAGGGCTTAATACATGTGCATAAAGTGTTGTCCCAGATTAGAGGGCTTAATACATGTGCATAAAGTGTTGTCCCAGATTAGAGGGCTTAATACATGTGCATAAAGTGTTGTCCCAGATAAGCTTGTGCGGTCCGCACAGGCTACTGGGCTTAATACATGTGCATAAAGTGTTGTCCCAGATAAGCTTGTGCGGTCCGCACAGGCTACTGGGCTTAATACATGTGCATAAAGTGTTGTCCCAGATTAGCTTGTGCGGTCCGCACAGGCTACTGGGCTTAATACATGTGCATAAAGTGTTGTCCCAGATTAGCTTGTGTAGTCCGCACAGGCTAATCAGGGATGACACTTTCCGCTTTGAGGGTGTTTTTCATTTAAAGGAGTCTCTTCGTAGCAAAATTCCACTTTAAGCGGAAAGTGTCGTCCCTGATTAGCCTGTTTGGACTGCACAGGCTAATCTGGGAAAAGACTTAACGCACCTGCATTAACCCCATTTTTCCAGAAGGCTCATTTCATGGAACCACCCTGACAGGTGATACCTGATGAATTACCATAGTTTCAACCTATTTATATAAAAATGATTACATCAAATGCCATATGTTACTGTGAAACCATTATTATTCGTCAGACATTAATTTTCGTCTGTTTCATCAGTAGAATGATTGGCGAATTTAAGTTCCTAACGAATAATTATGTCCAATGTTTTAACAAAATTAAGACTGAATTACCGTTGACTTGAGACATTAAAATCCAACGTAATCCACGCATGCAAACTGCGTCTGTTTCTCAATCAAGAGAAATCCTTTTTTGACACTTAACTGACACATGACATTTCCTGTAAAACGCGAATGCAATAAAGCTGTATCGAATGCGTTGACTTCGTTTAGGTAGAATAGTTATGATTATTACCCATTGTGTGTATTGTGTTTTCAGGGGTGTGAAGGTGAAGCCAACTCGCGACAAATCAAATACAATAAACGCAATTGAAAAAAGTAAATGTGTATTGATAATTGTATACATACCGCTTTTCTAATGTGCATATATATCCGATAATCCAATATAATTATAACATCAATTAAACAAAAAACTGGCCATTTATGGACGAGTGAATTTAAATTTAGATTGAATGCAATACAATACAAAGCAATGTTTTATTGCGTCATACGCAGTCATGAAAAAAAAACGTGCTTCGGAGGACTTTCTGAAAACCTGACGAAAATGAAAGTCAATTTCTGTTAACAAATACACTGCGTTTGCATGTCCTCTGGATAACTTATGTAATTTATCTTTGACTGTTTGTTTATAATTGCATTTAAATGAAACATGCCTCATTAAACTTGTCAAAGCTGTCAATGATTCAAAAGATCGATAGCACTTCATAGTAACATCATTACCTGTAGTCGCTAATGGTAATTCAGTCCTCCTAATCCGCTTATCATAACAATGAACCAGTTAATGGTATACAATAATAAGGGCCAGTTGCTAACCCCTGATACCAAACGACAAGTTAATTGGCATGTGATAAATAGGGCCCACCTCCTGCAAGTGACTCCCAAGTTACACCTTCTCCCCACCACGATTTATCGCAACTACGATTTAGAGCGGACAGGTCTTACAAAAAAAATCGGAAAATGACCGTTGATTTTTTTTATTTTTTTTCAAAATCAGAATTTTAAGTGCTGACGAAATAGTCATTTTTTGAAAAATGGCGAAATTTTGTGCTGACGAAAATAAATAGTTTCACAGTACTTTTGTTTATTTTATTTACTTATATGCTTAACATGTTTCCGCCATAGCCTTCTTAATTTATTTAATAAATTAAATATACATGAAATCCCATAATTGTATTTTGCAATATACAAACATCTTTTGTCCCATGTCTACAGGACAACATCCTGAACTCCATGTACCAGCTGTGGATCCTGGGAGCCCTGGACAACACGGGCGCGCTGACCCCCATGGGCCGCAGCATGGTGGAGTTCCCCCTCGACCCTGCACTCTCCAAGATGCTCATCAAGTCCCTGGAGATGGAGTGCAGCGCGGAAATACTGGTAGGTGAACTTAGCATGTGCGATAAGTGTTGTCTGCACCTGCTAATCAGGGACGACACTTTCAGCCTCAACTGGATTTTCCCTCCCAAAATGCTCATCAAGTCCCTTGAGAAAGAGTGCAGCGCAGAAATACTGGTACGTGAACTCTTGAGTTTAGCAGGTGAGAAAAATTGTTGTCTTAGATTAGCCTGTGCAGTCTGCACAGGCTAATCAGGGACAACACTTTCCGCCTAAATTGGATTTTCGCTAAGAAGGACTTCCTTTAAACGAAAACTGCAATAAAAACGATAAGTGTCGTCCCTGATAAGCCTGTGCACACTGCACAGGCTTATCTGGGATGATGCTTTACCCACGTGCATTAATTACTTTCTTGGTTTCATTAGGAATTGGGAGGCAGTTTAATCACCATGCTATTTTGTTGAAAATATCTAACAACACAGAGTGGTTTCATTAGGACCCTGGGGGCATAAATCACAGTGCTATTTTGTTGAAAATATTTAACAACACATGGAGTGGTTTAGTTAAGACCCTGGGGGCATAAATCACAGTGCTATTTTGTTGAAAATATTTAACAACACATGGAGTGGTTGAGTTAGGACCCTGGGGGCATAAATCAGCGTGCTATTTTGTTGAAAATATTTAATAGCACTAGGCTACTTGTTATGCCCCCACGGAGTGGGAGACACCTGGCTACTTGTTATGCCCCCACAGAGTGGGAGACACCTGGCTACTTGTTATGCCCCCACAGAGTGGGAGACACCTGGCTACTTTTTATGCCCCCACAGAGTGGGAGACACCTGGCTACTTTTTATGCCCCCACAGAGTGGGAGACACCTGGCTACTTTTTATGCCCCCACAGAGTGGGAGACACCTGGCTACTTTTTATGCCCCCACAGAGTGGGAGACATCTGGCTACTTTTTATGCCCCCACAGAGTGGGAGACATCTGGCTACTTTTTATGCCCCCACAGAGTGGGAGACATCTGGCTACTTTTTATGCCCCCACAGAGTGGGAGACATCTGGCTACTTTTTATGCCCCCACAGAGTGGGAGACATCTGGCTACTTTTTATGCCCCCACAGAGTGGGAGACATCTGGCTACTTTTTATGCCCCCACAGAGTGGGAGACATCTGGCTACTTTTTATGCCCCCACAGAGTGGGAGACATCTGGCTACTTTTTATGCCCCCACAGAGTGGGAGACATCTGGCTACTTTTTATGCCCCCACAGAGTGGGAGACATCTGGCTACTTTTTATGCCCCCACAGAGTGGGAGACATCTGGCTACTTTTTATGCCCCCACAGAGTGGGAGACATCTGGCTACTTTTTATGCCCCCACAGAGTGGGAGACATCTGGCTACTTTTTATGCCCCCACAGAGTGGGAGACATCTGGCTACTTTTTATGCCCCCACAGAGTGGGAGACATCTGGCTACTTTTTATGCCCCCACAGAGTGGGAGACATCTGGCTACTTTTTATGCCCCCACAGAGTGGGAGACATCTGGCTACTTTTTATGCCCCCACAGAGTGGGAGACATCTGGCTACTTTTTATGCCCCCACAGAGTGGGAGACATCTGGCTACTTTTTATGCCCCCACAGAGTGGGAGACATCTGGCTACTTTTTATGCCCCCACAGAGTGGGAGACATCTGGCTACTTTTTATGCCCCCACAGAGTGGGAGACATCTGGCTACTTTTTATGCCCCCACAGAGTGGGAGACATCTGGCTACTTTTTATGCCCCCACAGAGTGGGAGACATCTGGCTACTTTTTATGCCCCCACAGAGTGGGAGACATCTGGCTACTTTTTATGCCCCCACAGAGTGGGAGACATCTGGCTACTTTTTATGCCCCCACAGAGTGGGAGACATCTGGCTACTTTTTATGCCCCCACAGAGTGGGAGACATCTGGCTACTTTTTATGCCCCCACAGAGTGGGAGACATCTGGCTACTTTTTATGCCCCCACAGAGTGGGAGACATCTGGCTACTTTTTATGCCCCCACAGAGTGGGAGACATCTGGCTACTTTTTATGCCCCCACAGAGTGGGAGACATCTGGCTACTTTTTATGCCCCCACAGAGTGGGAGACATCTGGCTACTTTTTATGCCCCCACAGAGTGGGAGACATCTGGCTACTTTTTATGCCCCCACAGAGTGGGAGACATCTGGCTACTTTTTATGCCCCCACAGAGTGGGAGACATCTGGCTACTTTTTATGCCCCCACAGAGTGGGAGACATCTGGCTACTTGTTATGCCCCCACAGAGTGGGAGACACCTGGCTACTTGTTATGCCCCCACAGAATCTTTGTCTTTATATGTAATGGAAAATAAAGTCACACAATTTTGTGTTTTCAACTCCTCTAACTGCTTGGCAGATTTTGCTTTAACATTCACAGTTGAATGACCTTAATGTGTAGGTCATTGTAAAGTTAGGAGTTTTGACTGCAATCAATTTTGGCTAAATTATGGCCATTAAATTTTGTCATTTGGTCCACTGTAGAACATATAGTGGAATTGTCTATGTCCAAATATGTGCTGTGGGGGCAATAGTTTTTTTGACACATTTCTAGTTTAATCATTTGTACAGATAAATAATTAATTCACCTCCTTTGTTTGGTTATCGTCATTCAATTTTCAAACTAATGAAGTCTGTGACCATGAGCCTTAAAATGTGTGTCGTGTTCTTAGAAAACTGGGCATAATGCATGTGCATAAAGTGTCATCCCAGATTAGCCTGTGCAGTCTGCACAGGCTAATCAGGGACGACACTTTCCGCCTAAACTGGATTTTCGCTAAGAAGAGACATCATGTTAACGAAAAATTCCATAAAAGCAGAAATTGTCGTCCCTGATTAGCCTGTGTGGACTGCACAGGCTTATCTGGGAAAGCACAAGCATTATGCCAAGTTTTCTTAGAACACGACTCTATTTAGGGAACTGTTGTAATAGGCCATAAACCTGCGGTAAAAACTTGTAGAAGCAATGTAAAGCCCTGCTCTGGTAAATTTGAATTGATCTTTGACATATTTCCGTTGACTGACATAAGCAAACATTTGTAAGACCTGCTCTCATAAAATTTTATTTGAACCCGCACTCTGTTACTGTTGAAGATTGAATTTTTGAAACTTTATTTTCATCTCTGTTTTATATTTCCTGCGCTCATTTAAGGATTTTCATAAATTTTGCCTTCTAACTGTATGTATGAGGAAATGTGCAGATGTCACACAGGATTAACCCTTTGCATGCTGGGAAATTTGGCGTCTGCTAAAATGTTGTCTGCTGAATTTCTAAAATTAGCATTTTCTTCAAAACAAATTTCAAAGAATACTATCAGAATAGCAAACAGTTTGGATCCTGATGAGACGCCACATTCTGTGGCGTCTCATCTGGATCCAAATTGTTTGCAAAGGCCTTTAAAATTCGGTTCCAGCACAAAAAGGGTTAACACCATCTCAGAGTCACCACTTCAGGGTCAAAAGGATCACGGTGGGGGATATGTCTGTTCTTTCTTTTGTCTTGCGTATGAGTGTATTACATAGTTTATGAGGTTTTTCTGTGCCTGAGACTGCTCCATGTGGTTCCCATCTCATTCAATTATTATCTAAGTAGTGCTAGACTCACTAAAAATCCAGGACGAAATTTGAATTAAAGCTGCAATCAGCAACCATTAGCTTATAAATAAAAGATATTCAATTTTGGAGTACCTGGAGGAAACCCCACCTGTCCGGTATGGTGACCAAAAACCAAAATCACATGTGCCTGGAGTTTGAATTGAACCCAGGTCATCAAGGAAAGAAGTGTTTGTACCAACTACTGTTCTAACCATAAATACAACGATCTCATGATTTTCTGAAGATTGTTTATCCGGGATTTAGTGTGTAACAGTTGTATCTCCCAAAATGTTTATATATTTGTGCAACGGTTTCACAATAAACCCGAAATTTGTGAAAAGATAAATATGAACAAATAATTAACAATCAAGTTTTATTATCATGTGAACATGACTGAAAGCTGTATGAGGACTAAAATAAAATTAAAATAGATTGCAAATATTTCAAACGTCATAAAAAATGTGTACAATGAAGGATTGCATTTAATGAACAAAGCAGTGCATATAAAGTTAATTTAATTTTTAACAGGGGTGCACAATTTCACACTCGAGCTCACACTGCTGCAGAAACGCCCCTAACCACCTACACAACAAGAAGAAAAAAAATACAATTTTGAATTTTGTAAATTAATCCTCTTTATCTGTAACGTTTGTGCTTGTTTATTTTTAGCGACAAAACAAAATGCCATTAGAACTATTTAAAAAAAATGCAAAAAAATCACATTGTCACAGTTTGACCAAATCTAAAATGTGTAAAATTGCGTACATTTCTTGTAAACATCAGTGGCTATAAAAATACATGCTGTTGCCCCTCAGAAAGATTGTGAAATCAGATAGCAGTGATGATGACCTGATCATGAACCCTAACTGTGAGTCTGACTATTGGAGTGATTTTGAATGTGGAGAGGAGAATTTAAAAAAGCGTATTTAAAACTTTGCTAATAATTAATAATCTTATCAATGTAACATTTTATCAATAAATTTGAGTTGATGACTTGGTGTTTCGGTCCTATGAATCCTAGTATGGTGATGCAAGTTAACCCTTTGAGCGCTGGAACCGGATTTTGAAGGCCTTTGCAAACAGTTTGGATCCAGATGAGACGCCACAGAACGTGGCGTCTCATCAGGATCCAAACTGTTTGCTATTCTGATAGTGGTCTTTGAAAAAAAGTGAAGAAAATGATGATCTAAGAAATTCAGCAGACGACATTTTAGCAGATGACAAATTTCCCAGCATGCAAAGGGTTAACAAGGTCCTGTGGACTTTAAATACTTTTGGGAATGTCTGGAAGAGGATATAAAAATAACTACAATTTAACAAAAAACTCTTCATTTGAAGAGCCAGGCAAAATATTGTCTACACTTGTCAAATGTTTAAGATGTATTGAACAGTGGATATATTTCTGCTGCAGTTAACTTTTAATTGGTTGAGGTACTATATGTAGGTTAAATGAAATTGAAGTCACAAAAAGCTTTAATTTGTAGGGTATTTGGAAATTTCGCATGAGATAATCTTGGAGTAAACTAACAATGTTTTTTTTCCTGCAAAACCCAAAATGATTCTGTTTAAACATTTAAACTTGATACCCTTATTCAGTTCTAAACCTTTAAATGACATAATACCAGTTACTGACATGAAACCTGCTAATGGCATACAACCCATTTATGACATAAACCCTTTCATGGCATAAAACCTTGTTATCGGCACAAAACCTGTTAATGACATTAACATCATGCCATTGTGTATTTCTACACAACATTTATTTTATTTGTTATCTTTCCAAATTTGTTTCAAATCATTTTTGACTGTCATTAATGATTAAAGTAGCAGTGTACAACTGTAGTACAAACCATACATTAACTGACGATAAAACTGCTGCCCCAAACTGAACAAAACTGCGTAATATTGATGCAGCCGAAAGCTGTTGAGACTACCGGTATAAGCGAATAAAATAGATTTTTTCACAAGAATGTCTGATTATAAATTAATCATGTATTAACATGTAATATTATTATTTTTGTGTATGCACAATTTGATTTTCAATATATAATATTGCAAACATGCATGTTATAAATATATATATAGCAGATCGAGTACATGTACTTGACAGATGTATATCAACATAGTTGTAATAAAAAAAAATCATATACAACACATATACAAGAAAACAAAAGCATTTTAAACAAGACTTGTCACCATAGGATGACATATGCCCCCTTTTTCCACATTTTTCGAAACCAAAACGCAAAGTGTGACATAATTTCAGAAGGACAGACAGACAGAGGGACAGACAGACGGACAGTGCGATCACTATATGCCCACCTTCGGGTGCATAAAAATATGGCATGTAATCTTGAGACCATCAGTTCTTTTCATGTTACAGTCGCACAACATATATTTCTGTTTTCTTCTGAGAGATGCCTTGGTCATTTGAAACAGTTGTTGTTGATAAGCTATTTTTGTTGGAAGCTCTGCTAGTGTTTAAGTCAGTTTGAGATGACAATTGTATATTTTCACCTTGTCCACTCTTAATTGTTTCTTCCCCAATAACCACATCTTTACTTAGGCTTTGTTTGAAAAGACTTGGTACCTTAGTATCTGTCCTTTCTGACGTAATGGATTCCTCTTTGGCTTTCTTGTTAACCCCTTTTGCCTGCATTGTCTCATCTGCGTAAGCAACATTAACATTTCCCGAAGCAGACGCAGGGTCTTCAATTAGAGTCTTTTTGCTGTCATGTGATTCCTCTGCATCAACACTATGTTCAGATTTTACCTCCAACTTTTCGTAGTTCTCGAACTTGGATGCTTTCCTGTCCTTATATATGATGTAGGCCAGGACCAATATGCAAGGAATCAGAAATATGGCTCCCGCCAGAATTCCAATCACCATTTTGAGGTTGTTAACCGTGACCTCTTTGCAAGCTTCTTGCAGCACCAGAGTGTTGTTAAGCAGCGCTTGGATACACACGGAGCAAGTGCCTTTCAGCTCATAACTTATCGTCATTTCCCGTTCTTGACTTTGAATAACTGATGAAGTGTAGAGTATAGCTTTTTTATCATTGTAGACTACAGCCTTGAAGCCGTAGATGTTTTGTTCTGTTGTATTCACGGTCCATGATATCCCAATATCATTTCCGGTGATCACGACCTCTATATTTAGCGGACCAATATCGTTACAGTCACCTGGATACCGACTGACCAATAGCATCAGTCCAAGGATGTTTACTGCCAATCCCATTACCTGAAAATATGCAAGATAATAATATTAAATAAGGACTTTGGTAATGGGCAATTACTTTTCACTATATATAGTAACACAATACAAAGAAAGTAGACTGAATGTTGAAAGAGGGACACTGGAAGTTGAAGAAATTATAGGTTATTTGTGCTTGTAAGGTAGTTCGTCTCCCATGTTGTGCATTTTATTAGATGGGCATTATAATAAGGTAAAATATACCAGCAAGCAAATCAAAACTGGGAAGATTACAGTTATCTTTTTTCGGCAGAATATTTATGGAAAATATGTTATTTGATTCATAATGTTTCTTAAAAACAATTTGATTTATTTAATTTCGTAAACCAAGAAGAATGGAGAAATTTGCTGGAATCTAATAGGGCAAAGAAAAGCCTTCAATAATATGACCTGCATCATGTGAAAATGGGCCTCTAGGACATATCTGAGTAGTGTAGCTCTAGAAATGCCTCTGCATCGATATACCCTGAAGCAAAGTCATATTGTTCGCTAATGAGATCACAAAACCTGGCATGGCTTTATAAAGACACTTTAATATGAAGTTGTAATAAGACATCAATCTTGGAATTAAAATGTTATTTCAACAATGCTTAATATGCAGTTTTGTATTGATTCAATTTGACAATGAATAAAATAGACACCTGCTTAATATAATTGTATCATTAAAATTGATTTTCCCATAAAATCTTATGTATGGATTTTTAAAGGAAAATCATAAAAGGATAAAACTGTGTGTATACATATATGAACACAGTTTAAAAATACATTTAAATATGATTTAAAAAAATCATTCTAAATGAATTATTTGCAAAAAGGTGCTTACTATACTTACAAATATATGTAAACAACATGAAATGCACAATTTTGTGTGAGAAAATCTCAAAAGAAATGTCCAGTCCAAGATTGTTTTATTTCAACTTCACATAATACATAGAGGATATTAGTTGGATTTGGTGGAATATCGATTTTAATTCACGAGAGATCATAGAAAATATATTTGTCCAATGATCACGAGTGAATTAAAATCCATATTCCATCGGATACAACAAATTTCTTTTTATTTTATGCTTACAAATGATTATTTTTGTATTTTTCTGGTAAAATAGTTCCATTAAAACAATGAAAATTATCGATAATTTTCACTTTTTATTTTCACTGTTTGAAACAGCGAATTATCAGAATACATTTCTCTATTATTGAAACTAACCTTGTTCGGTTTTTCACTTATACAGTTAAGCAAAACACATGCCATATACAATCTTAATGGGGATCACTCAATGATGAAAAACTGATTGTTTTGAAGTAGCGTAATTTTAAGTGAACCTGTTAGTTAAAACCTTTTTATTTTAGCTCAATTACATTGAAAGCCTAAAACCTTTTCAACATAACATATAACCATGCAACATTAGCTTTTTATTTGTTTAATAACTTTCTGCCACATTATAAGTGCACTTGACTGATTTGCACTTTGTCAAATAGTTATTATAACAAGCATTAACATAAAATTCACAACAATAATGAGACCTAGGGGTATGTTTTAGAGCTTTTATTTACATGAAAACATATTAAAATTACTCATGTCCTCTGCTCATTTGCTATACAAATGCAGTGATTTTTTTTTAGGGCAAATTGGGGGCTGAAATTCATACCCATTGGGGGCCGAAAATCATACCCATTGGGGGCCGAAATTCATACCCATTGGGGGCCGAAATTCATACCCATTGGGGGCCAGAATTCATACCCATTGAGGGCCGAAATTCATACTTATTGGGGGCTGAAATTCATACCCATTGGGGGCCGAAATTCATACCCATTGCCCTTCTTAAATGGGACTGTAAACCACGAATGACGAAAAAAGAAAAGTTCTAAAATACCATATTTTTTTGCAATTATTAGTTTATATTGATTAAAATATCACAACTGGTATATAACATAACTTGAAAAAAGTTGTTTTTTTATTTTTACTTTTACTTTATTTTTGTATTTA
>VMBQ01004895.1:2204-28603 GCA_007657795.1 Dreissena rostriformis
GGGGGGGGGGGGGGGGGTGTTTGTGTCTAGCAAAATCCAGGATAAGTCTAATGATAGTCACTGTTACAACTATGCTACTGGTTAGGGGAAATCACGGCCTTTCTAAACAGGTCTTTTCCAATATCCATATAATCAGACATGATTTTAATTATTAAAACTTAGACTTGACTTTATATACTATTACTACAAACTTTCAATGGAATATTCATGAGGACTAGGTTTAACCTAATATATTATATTAAGCTTCGCATATGCAAATATGTTTATTTTTTGTAGGCAAACCGAAAGGAAAATATTTGGTTGGGCCTCCTAAAGGTAACATTTACTTATTAATTGTAATTCAATATTGTTTGTATAACAGTGCTGCACATAAAGCCTAGAAAAATAAAGTGGAACTTTGATTTAATCTCAAATAAATAAAATTCCAAAGGCAGACTGGCCGGCATCTTTAATAAAGATTGGTCATAAGTTTATATAAGTTTTTGCCGATGGACACACAGACAAACACATGAACAGAGGAACTGCTTGACAGACATGCACACATGTAGCTGAATGTGCATACCAAGTTTTGTGATAATATCTTATGTACTGTTAAAGTTATTACAATATTTAAGTTTTAGCTGAACATATAGCTGAATGTCTATATATAGGATCTGACTTTAGGTTTCATTTCATAACTTATTTTAATAAACAAGTTCAGGAATTTTGTGAGTAAGTGAGCATTTAGCGAGCTTATATCCAACAAACTTCATGGAGTTTAAAAAATCATTGTTTAAATCACAACAAGTGTTAGAGCTTTTTTATCATATGCTTTTGAATTAGCAAACAACTGTTATATTTACACGAAAGTCATGATGAAACCGAAAAGTTGTTTCAATTGAGTGACATCACTTGGCGTTGCAAGATAATTTTAGCAAAATTTGACATGATTGGTCAGTAAAACAAAAGGTAGCCAATATTTTTTTTTGAGAATGCTAAAAAAAGCTATCTTACACATGTTTAAGGTAAACATATTTGTAGCACTCATATTACAAATAAAAACAATGCATAACAATTGATAAACCAGGTTTTAGGGTAAATCTTAATTTATTATGTTTGTTTGGTTATTTTTCTTACAAGTTTAGTTCTAATTTAAGTAACAAGGACCTGCCATTTTGAAAAAAGGATTGGGCATAATTCTAACATTTCTAGTTATAAGTATAACACGTTTCAAGAAACTTTAGTAGTTTTTGAGAAACAGGAACATACGTTAATGGGCGGGCAGAATGATGGTCGCACAGACGGAAGAATTAACAGACAGTTGCTTAAACTGATGAACAGACAGAACAGAACATGACTGACGGATGGATAACTTATACTCTCCTCTGGTGAAACAGGTAGAGGACTAAAAGTGAAGTATATTTGAGAATTGAGACAAATGAAAAATACTGATTCAAATTCATGGAAACAAAACAGTTTAAAAAAACAACAAAGTTCCATTCTCCCTGTTTTAAAAATCGCAATGCATTGTTTTGAGTCAATTTCAAAACCAGTTTTGACAATTAAGGCATGATTTAACAAACTAAGTAGAGGACCAATATAAGATGTTACACACCAAATCTTCAACCCCTGATCATTGAGGTTTCAGATAAGATCAGCTGAACTAAATATGCTTTAAATTGGAATGATTTAAACGACTTTGAAAGACAGTCTCCCAATGATCATGTACCGGGTATGTGAAGACTCGTTAAAATCTTCCCTTCAGTAGGGGAAGTAAAATTAAAAAGTTATCGGACTCAAGCACAGATGCATGCAGGGTCTGACTGACAACGGCAAACAATGTATCCTAAAAGCTCCCCATGAGCATAATAAACTCAGTTGGGTTAAAAGCAGAGGTTACATCATCAGGAAGTCAAACTGATGGTGTGATTTAGATAATATTAAAATTGGGCTCCTTAGTTCTTGATGTTTTGTGTAGAAACCATGAGAATACTTTTTAATTTAATAAAACACTTGCTATAAGATTCAGGGCACCACACCTATACTTCTCTTTGTACAACGGAACAGGTACAAAAGCGTCCAAGCTCAGAGAAGAGGCTTCTCCTTCAAAACCAGATCTTAGAGCACCAAAAGGTAAAACTAATTTTGTGATTTAGATACCTTTAACTAGAGCTTGTCAATTAATTATATCATGCGCAGAAAAAAGAAAACACTTAAATTTTAAGATTTTGGCATTTTTTGAAGTTCATCATTAAATTCTTTAATTGATAAATGAGAACATCTGTACTAAAGAGCTCCAGTATAATATAAAAATAGAATTTAAGAAAGAAAATATAACAATTAGAGTTTGCCCCCACTGACTTTTGGAAGAAAAAGCTACCGCCTTTACCACTTGGTCATCCGGACTCAGTTACATCACATCATGTATTTTAAACTGTATATAAGCAATCCTCGTATTGTCTACTGAACACTGATATGACTATTTTTTACCGTGGAATAGAGGTGACATTCACTCCTCTTTTTTTAAATTACACTCCTCTTTTTTCTATCTTGTGGCCTCGACTTACTAACTCGTGGCCACAAGTTAGTTATGTCGTGGCCACGAGATAGCAAAAAGAGGAGTGCAAAACTAAATAAAAGAGGAGTGCTAATAAAAAGAGAGCGGTGCAGTAAATAAAGGCAGGTTGCATTAAACAAAAGAAGAGATAATTTTAGCTATCTCGAGATCCCGTCTTAGCTAACTCGTGGCCACGAGTTAGTCAGCCAATGATAAGTCTATTGCTAGTCGCTGTAAGCACTATGCTATTGGTTTAGGAAAAATGCAGGCCTCTCTATAAAGGTCTATTCCAATATCCAGATAATGAAGCATGATTTTAATTTTTAAAACTGAGACTTAATATACTATTATTACAAGATTTTAATGGCATATTCATGAGTTCTTGGTTAAACATATCATTATAATATAAATCTTCACATATGTAAGTATGTTTATTTTATTTTTTTCTAGGCAAACAGAAAGGAAAATCTGGGATTCCTAAAGGTAATTATATATTTAATAATTGTATTTTCAATAGTGTTTTTGTAATTGTTATGCATAGGCAAAGAGGTTAAATGTGGGTGTTATCTGAACGCAGTGTTACAGTGGCCCATCTCCATTCATCTTTAGTTTACAGGGTTTTCTCCTGAATTTGAATGTATTGTTTGTGAACAACTATTATTACCATAACCTTACAACCACATGACAAAAAATACTTCCATTTACGAAATCACACAGGAAAAGCAATCCACACAAAAAGGAGCATCTCAGTGCATAATTTGGCACAGTAAACTTATTCAATTATTTTATTAGAGTTAAGCGCAAGGTGTGTAAATGACAGTGACCCATTGATTTGTTAAACAAAGATTTTTTAAATACATAAAATTAATAATTATGTTATTTTTTAATTATAAATTTTTTAAAATAAATTGAAATTTTCAAGTTTTACTTTGATTTTCTTGTTAACATTTTGTGTTCTATTTTCTAGTAAATATTAACATGTAAAAGACAGAAATCATGTTTGAATGTCCAATCCCATGATTTGGTCGACAAAACATTTCAATTTTGAGTTTTTTTTGTAATAAACATATACTATAATAAAATAATGGTTAAGCACATTGCAATACTTTTAAAACCAACACATTGAATGGATGCAATGTCCAAACTTAATTATTGTAAACCTGAAAGATGTGAGTACAAAAAGATTCTGTTGTGAAAATCAAGAAACTATTCGATTGACATAACACTTATATTCCATTTGCCCTCCCAGGACAGTTTGAAATAGAGACCAATCAGAAACAACTTACTTTATTAGGTAGGTAAAATGCCAATCAGGAACAATTCAATGACACACTGGATGTAAAAAAAAAAACTCCTGAGGTTGATGGGTGTTAATGTGACTAGCTTGTGGTAATAGATTTTTATTCAAAGGACACGTATATTATAACAAAAGGGACATGATGGCCCTGACTCGTTCACCTGAATTAAAGGTACACTAATTGTCATATACCTGATCTGATGGCCTTGTTATTGACCCCACCTGACCCAAATTAAAATAGGACACACCGTAATTTCTTTAAGTCTTCAGAATAATAATTATTTTTTGTGAGTCTAAATTTTCGGACATGCAGGTTTTCGTCCATAATTAATTATGCCAACTTTTCAAACAGTATATTTTACATATTTTTTCATCATAATTCTGCCCTGTTGCGCTTATCTGGTGACACTGTGATCATGAGTTGTAACAACTGGATTAAAGTCCTACAACCTTACAGATGGATGCTTGCAGGCAATAGATCATTGTATTTAATTTATTGGGTAAATATCCACGTATACCGGTTTTAAACAATGGTTTCACCCAACAGCTTAAAGTGAAACATATATAAAGAAATTTATACTATACGGCGTGGTATTTTACAAGCACGTGCTATTATTCGTTGATACAATTGACGTTATACACATAAACTGGTTCCCTGTTGAATATAACCGTTGACTCCGTTGACGATAATATACAGCAGGTACATGCTAATGTAGTGGAGATTTTAATTGGATAACTCGAAGACCAATCGGACATGGTTTATAACTAACATGTGACGTTACAATGTTATGGTTCGCGCGGCGTTTCCCAGATTATTATTTTTTAATCTCTCCATCATTCAGTTGATAACTAATATTTGTGAATTTCTACTTTTAAGTAACGCGAGGATATTATGTATCATGTAGTATTCATATTGCATATGTATTATGAATCTTTTTTGACTAGAACAAGCTTTTATTCTTACCTGTCAGCTGTTAAAAAGTTCGGGAACATAAACCGGAAATGGTACACGGACTACTTCCCCTGAACCTTGAATAATCTCGCGATATGCTTCTAAAAATAACTGGTCCAATTTTGTACCAGTAAAATTGGCTTGTACCGATCCCTATATATAGGATCAGACATGAGTTGTCATATCACACCATATTTTATTAAACGTTCAGGAATTTTGTTTAAGTAAGCTCGCCTTTGGCGAGCTTACTAACGAATTTCCTAGACGAGTTTAATAAAATATGGTATGATATGACAACGAGTGTCAGATCTTTTTTATCACATGCTTTTAAACTAAATAAAATACATCTTAATTGACCAAACACATGCTGATAGATCTGAAAGTTGTTTACTATCGTGACGTCATTTCATGTTGACGACATCATTTCACCAAAATAGAGACATGCCATTGGTTAGTTATTGATTCTGAAGCCAATGAAAACGCTTAAAAATGTTGTATAACCCATGCGTAATATAAACAAGAGGACCAAGATGGCCCTAGATTGCTCACCTGTGAAATAAGCTTGCCCAGTGGCATGATTTGAAAAATCTTTGTCACATATCAAATATCAAAGCCGCGTGCTTTGTGGTTAAAGATAAACAAGGTTTTTCAAGCTTTGGCCTTGTCCATGTTTTTCAACGTACCAGAACTACTTTTGAACTCAACCAACATATCATTAAGACAAACATTTTGACAAAGTTACATGAAGATTGGGTATGAAATGTGACTGCTACAGTGTTAACAAGGTTTTTTCTCTTTTTTTGACCTAGTGACCTAGTTTTTGACCCAGCATGACCCAGTTTCAAACTTGATCGAGGTATCATTGGGACAAATCCTCTGACCAAGTTTCATGAAGATCAGACAAGAAATGTGGCCTCTAGAGTGTTTACAAGGTTTCTCTTTAGCCAAATAAAGAAAACTGCCCCGCCCACTGGCGGCAACGTTTGTCAACGGACCGGAACCACTTTTGAACTCAGGTGCAAGGAAGAATTTAAGTAACAATCCACTAGTCAATATTGAAACAGAAGTCATGTTAGTTAAGACAATTTTTATTCCATTCAAGAATATAAGTGGTTACAAAGTAACACCCTTGCAAGTACATGAATCAATGATTTATAAATAAGTGAAAATAAAAGTTTCAAAGTCGATCGATTTATCATTGTTAAAATATTCTGACTAAGTGTCATGAACACTGGGCAATAAATAAGTTTTTACTTTAATTTGACCTAGTGACCTTGTTTTTGACCCCATGTGACCCAGTTTCAAATTATTACAGATAGAATACATCATGGCATTATTTTGTTCTGGCCAAATTTCCTGAAAATAAGGCAATACATATGACCTCCTAAGTGTTCACGAAGTTTTATTAAATTCAACATATGGACTTTGTTTTTGACCATTATGTGACCCAAGTTCAATATATAATTGGGACAAATGTGTAGAGCAAGTTTCATGATGATTGGACAAAACATATTACTTCTAGAATGATCACAACGTTTCACTAAGGGAACACTGCCCCAACTCCTAGTGGCCATGTTTTTCAACGGACTGGAACAATTTTCAAAAGTTGCTTAGATTTCACCAGAATAAATCTTCTGAGCAAGTTTCATGATGATAGGGAAACAATGCAACTTCTAGAGTGTTCACAAGCATTTTTTATAAGTTGACCTTATTATCTGGTGTGTGACCTGCCGTAAGAGCAAGTTCTAAACTCTGCCGAGATATCATTAGGAAAACTGCCAAGACAAAGTTTCATGAAAGTTGGGCAATAATTGTCACGCCTCTAGAGTGGTAAATGTTGAAGACGCACGATGCATGATTGAAGACGGGCGACCGACAAAAGGTGATCATAAAACATAACCATGAGCACACTGTGCTCAGGTGAGTTAATTAAAAACAAGAAGACTAAAGTCCCCAGTTAGCTCAACTGAGACGTGTAGAAACTAAACTGTTTTGTGCAGATTGTGTGCTGTTTGTTTAATTACTGAGGTTTTAATATAGTGTTTTTCTCTCTCTGCATTACACTGATTTGATATGGTCTGAGATAGTATTCAACAAAATTAAAGTTTGTACTATAAACAAATACAAAAAGTAACCCCTAGTGTTATTTTCAATATCAGCCTTTATAAATCATGCAACTCGGAGGCATGGTTAGTTTTTCAGCCAGGGGCATGACTTAAACAAACTTATTAGAAAAACTATACAATGTTACACACAATATTAAAGCCCTGGCCCTTGCAGTGTCAGAGACAACTATTTGTGAAGTTATTTAGTATATATGTTAATATAAATCATTTGAAAACTGTGCTGTGGCAAGTTTTGACCCCAGGGGCATGATTTAAACAAACTTCACAGAGACCATCTTGTAAGATGTGACATGCTAAATAACAAACCTATGGGCCTTTTGGTAAGAAAGAAGTTTTTTTTATTTTATTAATTTGATATACCTGTACAATCCCCAGGGAGGGCGCATTTTTATCCCAGAGGCAGTATTTGAATAAACTTTGTAGACATGGTTCTGTTCCTGTTGTCTAGTGTAGAAGCCAGGAAAATAAGCTAAAACTAAATAGCAACATGTCTATACTTCTGTTTCTATACCGAGCAGATAAAGGAACTATGAAGCCAACTGTCACAACAGATGCTTCTACTGAAAATGAAGAAAATACAGCATCGGATGGTACAACTGTTGTTATATAAATAATGTTAACAATAGCTGTTCTGTTCCTGTTGTCTTGTGTGTAACCCAAGAGAATACATTTGAATATAATAGATCACCTGCTAGAAGCTACATAGCAACATGTCTATACTTCTGTTTGCATTTTGGCAGATGCAGAAGCTATCGATGCAACTGTGACAACAGATGCTTCTATTGAGGAAGCAGAGGTTTCAGCACCAGATGGTAAAACTGTTTTGTGGTTTAAAAAATGTTAAGCTGATAATTAAATGGTTAAATAACAAAAAGCTTTGAATTTAATATTTTAGAAGCTTAATTGTATTAAAACAAAAATGAAAAATTACAGCCTCTCAGATGATATCCACTTATATGCCACAAAAGCTCATCTTTGGACCCTTAAATAATCATTTAAAGATTTAAAATTGATTGTCGAATTTAATTTTTAATTCTAAACTTATAAGTGAACAAGAATTTGGGACACACTCCACCAGAAGACTGTTAAGTTTAATTGAATGTTGGTCCTTATTTACTGTTATCTCAGCAGAACACAGAGAACATTTTTGGCTGTAAATCAAGCACCTGATATAAGCTATATAATACCAAGTCTATACTTATGTTTGTATACTTAGCAGGTGCAGAAGTTCAAGAGTTAAAAGATGACTCTATTGGGAAAGCAGAGATTACAGATCCAAAAGGTAAAACTGATGTGATTTAGATAATTATATGCTGCTCATTTTATGGTTCATCTAAGGAGATCTATCTTCACGGTGCCTATACCACGTGACTTTTTAAAATCTGTGTTGGGAGAATAACGCGCGACCCAGATAACATTTTTAAGGATGTGTTTTTAAATATTTCACCATTTCTAATGGAATAAAGTGGATAGCACGCTCATTCGTGAGAGTTTTCTATGGGTATCATGATTTTTTTTAAACAAATAAGTATTTTTTCAGTAAAGTGCAATCGCGCTTTTGAATGGTTAGAAAAATGTAAAATCAGTGTGGGACTTCATATTACAAACACGCGTTTTCTTTCGAAAAGTATCATAGTTAGATGTTCCATTTACAAGATGCAATCAGATCGTTTAAGACCCACGTCATGCAAAAATGGGTCTTATGCAATATGCGGCCAGCGAAACTCCAGCTGAGCCTCCGCATCTGCACAGTCTGGTCAGGAGATACCTTATGAGACCACGAAAACTTGCGTGATTATTTAGTCGACAGCGTAGCAATTGCACAGGCTTAGCGTGAGCTACGCTGGCCGCATATGCCATAAGAACTATTTTCGCATGACTTGGCTCTTAAAATGTGAGTTGAATGTGCAGAAAGAAAACTGCGCATAAATCAAATATTAACATATCATATATTTTGATGACGAACACTATTGTGTGGTTTGAATATACGTGCACTTCATAACAAACATTTCATGCAGTGCTTATGCTACTTAAAAGTGAGAAAAAAAAAACAACTAACAAAATTAAACCTTTGTTTTCATTTTTTTTTATAAAACGTTAATTTTCTTTATTTATTTCAAAGTCAGGATATATACCAAATATCTTTTCAAAAAGATATTTCTTGTTTAAAGTTGTTCCAATAATTGTATTTTCCGTGTTTTCTGGACTACAAGGTACATTGGTAAATTACACGCTTTTCCTTAATTTTCTTCATTTTGTGAAATTGTATCCATCTATAAACTCTCACAAAATATTCCAGAGTATGCATTCACACATGTAAATCAATGCAATATTAAATTATCTCTGATGTCTGATTTAAGATCAAAGTAATAGCTCCTCAATACGTGTTGACATTTGCCATCTAACAATAGAAAACTTTTTGTCCCATGTGTCCCATTTCAAGAATATGAAAGTAAAACAAGAGCTGNATACCGATCAGATAACGGAACTATGAAGCCAACTGTCACAACAGATGCTTCTACTGAAAATGAAGAAAATACAGCATCGGATGGTACAACTGTGTTGTTATATAAATAATGTTAACAATAGCTGTTCTGTTCCTGTTGTCTTGTGTGTAACCCAAGAGAATACATTTGAATATAATAGATCACCTGCTAGAAGCTACATAGCAACATGTCTATACTTCTGTTTGCATTTTGGCAGATGCAGAAGCTATCGATGCAACTGTGACAACAGATGCTTCTATTGAGGAAGCAGAGGTTTCAGCACCAGATGGTAAAACTGTTTTGTGGTTTAGAAAATGTTAAGCTGATATTTAAATGGTTAAATAACAAAAAGCTTTGCATTTAATATTTTAGAAGCTTGTATTGAAACAAAAATAAAAAATTACAGCCTCTCAGATGATATCCACCTATATAGCACAAAAGCTCATCTTTGGACCCTTAAATAATCATTTAAAGATTTAAAATTGATTGTCTAATTTAATTTTTAATTCTAAACTTATAAGTGAACAATAATTTGGGACACACTCCACCAGAAGACTGTTAAGTTTAATTGAATGTTGGTCCTTATTTACTTTTATCTCAGCAGAACACAGAGAACATTTTTGGCTGTAAATCAAGCACCTGATATAAGCTTTATAATACCAAGTCTATACTTATGTTTGTATACTTAGCAGGGGCAGAAGTTAAAGAGTTAAAAGATGCCTCTACTGGGAAAGCAGAGATTACAGATCCAAAAGGTAAAACTGATGTTGCGATTAAGATAATTATATGCTGATCATTTGATGGTTCATCTAAGGAGAAATATCTTCACGGTGCCTATACCACGTGACTTTTTAAGATCTGTGTTGGGAGAATAAAGCGCGACCCAGATAACATTTTTAAGGATGTGTTTTTAAACATAACACCATTTCTAATAGGATAAAGTGGATAGCCCGCTCATTTGTGAGAGTTTTCTATGGGTATCATGATTTTTTTTTAAACAAATAAGTATTTTTTCAGTAAAGTGCAATCGCGCTTTTGAATGGTTAGAAAAATGTCAAATCAGTTTGGGACTTCATATTACAAACGCGTGTTTTCTTTCGAAAAGTATCATAGTTAGATGTTCCATTTACAAGATGCAAGCAGATTGTTAAAGACTGACGTCATGCAAAAATGGGTCTTATGCAATATGCGGCCAGCGAAACACCAGCCGAGCCTCCGCATCTGCACAGTCTGGTCAGGAGATACCTTATGAGACCACGAAACCTTGCGTGATTATATAGTCAACAGCGTAGCTCCTGCCAGACTGCGCAATTGCACAGGCTAAGCTTGAGCTTCGCTGGCCACATATGCCATAAGAACTATTTTCGCATGACTTGGCTCTTAAAATGTGAGTTGAATGTGCAGAAAGAAAACTGCGCATAAATCAAATATTAACATAATTATCATATATTTTGATGACGAACACTATTGTGTGGTTTGAATATACATGCATTTCATAACAAACATTTCATGCAGTGCTTATGCTTCTTACAAGTGAAAAAAAACAACTTACAAAATTAAACCTTTGTTTTCATTTTTGTTTTTATATAAAACGTTAATTTTCTTTATTTATTTCAAAGTCAGGATATATACCAAATATCTTTTCAAAAAGATATTTCTTGTTTAAAGTTGTTCCAATAAGTGTATTTTCCGTGTTTTCTGGATTACAAGGTACATTGGTAAATTACACGCTTTTCCTTATTTTCTTCATTTTGTGAAATTGTATCCATCTATAAACTCTCACAAAATATTCCAGAGTATGCATTCACACATGTAAATCAATGCAATATTAAATTATCTTTGATGTCTGATTTAAGATCAAATTATAAATAGCTCCTCAATACGTGTTGACATTTAACATCTAACAATAGAAAACTTTTTGTCCCATGTGTCCCATTTTAAGAATATGAAAGTAAAACAAGAGCTGTGTTTGTGAAACACAATACATGTACCCCTTACTGCACTTTGAAGTGTTTAGGAAAAAAGTCCAGGAAACTGTTATTTAAGAGAAAATTCCAAGGCTCGTAACTTGGTCAAATATCAATTCACCAAAACAAAACTCAGCCTTTATTTTAAAGTCATGCAATTAGACTCATACACAAAAATCAGGTTAGTGTCTGAAAAAACAATCGAAAACAAATCCAGAAAAGGGTTATTTTAGAGAAATCCATGAACTGTAAGAGTTAAGGAAATAAGTATAGAAAAGTGTTATTTTAAAGAACATTCCTATGTCCACGGCCCGTAACTTCATCAACAATCAATTGAGCGGAACTAAACTCGAACATGATCTGTAAGTCATGTTGATCGCCCCATACACCAAAACTAAGGTTGATATCTGCAATCGTTTAGGAAAAAAAGTCCGGAAAACTTATATTCTATACAGATTTTCTAGGTCCAAGGTCCGTAACTTTGCCAAAAATCAATGGACCGGAACGAAACTCAAACTTGATCGGTAAGTCATGCATGTAGACTCACACACCAAAAATCAGGAACATGTCTGAAAATGTTTAGGAAAAACTCCGGAAAAGAAATGTCTGACGGACGCACGGATGGACTGTGTGAGTGCTATATTCCACTCTACTGGGGGCATATAAAAAGATTTTTCAAGTATGCATCACAGATGTAAATCCCTATTGTTAAAAGATACACAACAGGCAAATATACCTGCTGAGCTTGTTTTCATAACACCCAACACTAAATCCTGTTTGGTCCGGCTTTTTGGTTTACACAGCGTGTGTCACCTTGGCAACTGTAAAACAAGTTATTTTCAATAATCTTAACAGCCAATATACAATAATTGTATCATTAATTGTCTATGTGAACAACCGTAACAACAAAGATACGGCGTATTTGATTTTAATTTAGAGCAAATTTCAACTTTAAATCATTTTGCAATATAATTCAGTTCCAATGCACTGCAAAATTATTAACCAAACATAAAAAATCTTATTGTTTTCTGCACTGCAAAGTTTTCATTTAAAAAAATAAATCCTCACCTGCTTTACATGTCGATGACCTGACATTGTAGATGTGCAGCATAATTTGCTCGCGCTTGTAAACACGACAATTGATTTACACAAAATACAGGAACATTGTTTATTGTTTTGTGATATGTTTTATATTGGAAAATGAATCTTACAGAAATAATGAATAGAAAATCTAAGCTATGTATTGCTTCTACCCTCTTATGTGCAACCTATTCTAGTTTGTATTATTTGGTTTATTTTGCCACATAATACTTTTTCATTTTACACCCATTTTTCACTTTATGAGGTTTGATCACAGTTTTGATAGAAATTATTTTATTTTGCAAGGGAGAGGGATCGGCCAACAAAGGTCCAAGTGACACAAATGCGTGCTTATGCAGGGCTCTCTTGTGTATTAACGTTATGACTGCATTTCTATAATTTTGCACTTGGAATTTATTTTTAGACCAGCCAAAACAAGACATTCCACCAAACCAAATGAATTGCACCCATGGTAATGTAAAACTGGTTTTCTAAATCATATGTCGCGTAAGGATCTATTTCTTAATGCAATGCATAACAGCTTAGTTTATTTCATTATACAACAATAATCACATTATTCAGCATATTATCATATATTTTGTAATATTTTATCCAGATCTAAGAATACTTCTAGTTGGACGTACAGGATGTGGCAAAAGTGCAACAGGGAACTCACTTCTGGGAATCACAAAACAAGAAGGATTTATTGATGCAACGAGTCTAATATCTGTAACAAAGGAGTATAAGAGGAAGGTATGCAGAACAAAGAATATCAGTGATACTGATGTACACTTTTTTTCATGACCACTGACCTTGAATTGTTAACTTGTGATAATGACCTTCCCCTAAGAGCATACAAATTGTACATGACACATATAATTGTTATCATTTGAATAATAATTAAAAATAATATTCGCATCTATGCATTTGAAGTAACTTAATGGATATTAAGGTGTATGACCTCAGAACTTGATTTGTGACCTTGACCTTGCACTTAGGAGTGATTACACATGACACTTTATCTGATAATGGGATTAATAATCTGAAGTGATATTAACAACTGCTCAGACAATAAAAAATACAGAAACATTTATTCACAAACTTTGACCATGAGTTGTGACCTTGACCTTTAACTGATGAGCCCAGGACTTGTAAGTGGCACATTGTCTGGTCCTGGGGACTAATAATCAAAAATTAGAATCCTCCAAAGTATTTAATAATTACAGAGTGAAAATTAACATGTATGGCTTTGACCTTGAATTATGACCTTGACCATTGACAAGGCACATGAGATTTGTTGGCAACAAAATTGTTTGGTCATGGGGAAGTATTATCCAAAGTTCTTATTAAATCCTTTCAGGCATGTAACAGTTATATAGTAACAATGCAAATATATTTATATATTTGACATTGAATTGTGAACTTGACCTTTCACGTAGAAGCATGGGAGTTGGTTGAGACACTTCGTCATGTCATGGGGAATAATAATTCAAAGCTATATCAAAATCATTCCAGGCTTATTGAAGTTACAGAGATTAAAGGAAATTTGTTAAATGATTACCTTTAATTGTGACCTTGACCTAAAATCAAGGAGGATAGTTGCTGTATGCAACAAATTATCTTGTCATGACGTATAATAATTAAAGGTTTTACAATAATCATTCAAGTTCCTAAGCAGAAACTAAAATGTATTACCTTTGACCTTGAATTGTGACCTTGACCTTTAACCAAGGAGCATAGGAATTCTTTGCGACACATGATCTTGTCATGGGGAATGATAATTGGAAGTCATATTAAAATCCCCCTTGGGATGTTAAAGAAACAGAGCGGATACAAAATCAAGTGGGACACAGCCACCGCCCCAACAACCCACACACAGGCCAATAAGGGCATACACAATTATGATCTTAAGAAAGTGTTTAGGACTGATTTCATAAAATTGATATTCCTATTGTATTGCGACTTTGTCCTTGGACCTAGAGACCTGGTTCTTGCACGAGACCATCTTCGAATTACTTTTGTCTGGTATTTTAAAAATTCATTCGTGCTGGCCCATATTTTGTTTTAGACAAAGTTTTAAGGACATATATACATTAATTATAATTTTGATCTAAGATTCTTAAAGTATAAATTTGACCTTTGACCTTAGAGCCTACATACGGGACTCTGACATATCATGCTATTTAGGTGTGCTTTGTTTATGAGGGCTTTTTCATAAATCAGAGGAATTATCTTCTCAAAACATAGTTTTTTATTCAATTTGCGTGATGTCAGAGGAAAATCTTATTACAGTTTAAATGTCCGTTTTAGTTTCTTAAACTTTAAGTTTCTGTGGAGATTAAGTGGTATCTTTAGCAACCACTATTCATCAACTTAGAGAACTGCATTTTACACTCTCAATGTTCTGTTCTGTTCAAGTTTAAATTTTACAGCAATTTGGAGTACAACATCCTGAAGGTAGCATCACATCTCTATATGTTCCATTTTTACTTCAATTGCTTCACATAATCAGTAGAAAGCAATTGACGTGATTCAGTTACATTTATTTGTAAATTTAAGTTTCATACAAAGTCTGTAGGAAAATGGGATACGCCAAAGTCAACAATTTATAGATACCCGTTTAAAATTCATTTTTTGAAATGTTGAAACGAGGAGAGATAGCAAGCCTTGTATTACATGGACTCGTGTATAGCAACAAATTGGCTGGAAATTAGGTTTTTTGTCACCAAAAAGAATTATAAAGTCACTTCTCATATAAGGTTTCCTGGTCTTCTCCAGATGGTATCCGTGTTTCCCCAAAATGGTCATAAAAAATGCAAATTTCTCCACAATAAATAGTTTTCTGGAGAAACCCTGCTGAGAGGTTATGGCAGACATGTGTAAGTTTGTATAAATCCTTGAATTAGTGTAGTGGCTTGCAAATCAATTAAAGCAGTTTGTCTCCCCTAAATGCCTGAATATGGCCCATTTTGCCCGATCTTCTACTTCAGGGAGCCACATTACGCTCATTTGTTAAGAAAATTTGTCAGGAATTTTTCTAAATGTAGGCCAATACCTTTGTTATCAATGTTAATACACAGTTGTTTCAAAATAGACTTGGACAATTTTATTTTTTCCACTTTACTTACCCTATGTAAGTTTATAGCAAATACAAAACACTGCTCCCAATGGTTTTACACTGCTCACAAGGTTTCGGGTTTCCTGGGGTGGTTTAGGGCATTATATACTCTGTGGTAAATGAAAAATGTCAGGTTGTTATATTTGGCAATAGTGGATTTTGTAAATGCAGACGTTATTGCATTATTACATTGTAATATCGTTACAATTAAGCAAAAGACCAAGAACATTTATTTCATCAATCATTGAGGAATGGTTTGCTTTAAAAGGACTGCATTACATTTATTGAATTATGGTGGTGATAACGATAATGTGAACAACACTTTTTTTTTAATCAAAGACAAACATCATTTTTGACGATGGCGACCTACCTAAAAGACCGAGCCAGTCCGATTGAGTAAGCTATATTTTCTCAATCGGCATACCTCGCTGATTATCATTGATAAAGGTAAAAGCAGCTTTGTTCCCGTCCTCTTTCAAATTTATCGAGAGGTTCGGGACAGGAACTAGACACGAAACTTCCAAGTGGCACTTCAAGAGGTTCGGGACAGGAACCAGAACTTCAAAGGCTGTGGCGCTGGGAAAATCCCAAATGTTGTTAAACCCACGCTGACATGTTGGACTAGCCTGTGTCAGACAAGTTAGACTAGCCTGTGTCAGACAAGTTGGACTTGCCTTCATCAGACAAGTTGGACTAGCCTGTGTCAGACAAGTTGGACTAGCCTGTGTCAGACAAGTTAGACTAGCCGGTGTCAGACAAGTTGGACTAGCCTGTGTCAGACAAGTTAGACTAGCCTGTGTCAGACGAGTTAGACCAGCCTGTGTCAGATATGTTAGACTAGCCTATGTCAGACAAGTTGGACTCGCCTTTGTCAGACAAGTTGGACTAGCCTTTTTCAGACAAGTTAGACTAGCCTTTGTTACACAAGTTAGACAAGCCTGTTTCAGACAAGTTGGACTAGCCTGTGTCAGACAAGAAAGACTAGCCTTTGTCAGACAAGTTAGACAAGCCTGTGTTTGACTACTTGGACTAGCCTGTGTCAGACAAGTTGGACAAGCCTGTGTCAGACAAATTGGACAAGCCTATGTCAGACAAGTTAGACTAGCCTGTGTCAGACAAGTTGGACTAGCCTGTGTCAAACAAGTTAGGCTAGCCTGTGTCAGACAAGTTGGACTTGCCTGTGTCAGACAAGTAAGACTAGCCTATGTCAGACAAGTTGGACTAGCCTTTGTCAGACAAGTTGGACTAGCCTGTTTCAGACAAGTTAGACTAGCCTGTGTCAGTTAAGTTGGACTAGCATATGTCAGACAAGTTAGACTAGCCTGTTTCAGACAAGTTGGACTAACCTGTGTCAGACAAGTAAGACTAGCTTTGTTCATTGAAAAGATGAAGTAAATATGTATAATTACTATTACAGGCTCATTTGAGATATTTGTACTTTGTGGTTATTAACGTTTTCATTTTTTTATTATTATTTACGAGACTAAACGACTTTTCATTTGGAATCAAAGGTCAAAGTTATATCTTTGTTTTTATGCTCCCTTTTTAAAAAAGGGGGTATATTGTTTTTGGCCTTTTTTAAAAAAGGGGGTATATTGTTTTTGGCCTGTCTGTCTGTCCGCCATTGTGTGTGTCTGTCTGTCGGTCTTAAAACTTTAACCTAGGGTAAAGTTTTTTCATACCTTTTGCATTATTGATGACAGCATCTTGTTACTTGGCATGCATGTGTATCTCATGGAGCTGCACATTTTGAGTGGTGAAAGGTCAAGGTCATCCTCCAAGGTCAAAGGTCAAAAATAAATAAATAATATGCAACATAATTTGCAGATTAAAATGAAATACTTTAATTTGACCCCCTCTCTTGCCGCCTCAAATCGCAAGGTAAATGTTTGTAGTCACAAATTTAACCATATTGCAGCCCTTAAAAAAAAAATAGATTGAAAAGTATGTTATCACAACATCAAATACGACGAGATTTGCCTTGTTAAAAACACATTACTAAGTATGCAAAAAATTAACTAATAATGTTAAGAACATTTATTGGAATGATGGCATCCATGAAACAAGTTGTGGAACTACGATAATGTAATCAAAATCTTGTTCCCATCCACATTTTTAATGGAAGTGTTAACAGATTTTGGCCTTTTTTCCAATGTCATTAAATATGACAAATCTTTAATGTTTTTAAGAGTCTTAACAATTTTTTTACAGTAAGATAAAAAGTTGAACAAAAACGCCCTGATGTCACCGGGATTAGAACATGTGTCCTCTTGGACCGTAAGCAGAAATCGCTACTACTGCGTTACGCAAACTTTCATGAAATAACGCGAAGCATAACACGTTTAGTAAACGTTATCTTTATCTTCTGCCACATCAGAGCATTTTTTGGACCGAAAAAATACCCACCTGACTACGAGAAGTGTTTCTGATTTTCAACTCTATAGTCTATTGGCATACTGCCAACAGACTAAAAAAATGTCTTGACCTCCCAGTAGAGCGGAATGATGCGACAATGTACGTATAAGTTTTCAATTTTGGATCATGAGTGTCCAAGATCTCATTAAGAAACAAAAATGATTCCAATATCAATAACTCCCTTGAAAATGATTGATGCTGAATGACAATATGCACATGTCAACCTTATAACATACTGCATATAAGTTGTCATTAAACTCGGGGCATTAGTTTCTCAGATCTGACTACGAAACATAAAACTATATAAGAAAATGTGTTATTATTTATCAAAAAGCAATAACTCTCTGAAACCAATAATTGGAACAGAACAACAATATGCGAATATCCAACTGTTAACCGTTACATACACAATATCAAACAATTCCTATCATTTCTGTTCAAAATTCTTTGTGAAAAGGAATTATTATTCAAGGAGAAATAAATCCCTGAAAACTCATTGGAGTGAAACAACCTGACAATGTGCGCATGCCCATTCTGTTGGGATACTGCATATAATGTTGCATCAAATTCCCGTTTTTCATTTGATTTGACACCTGAACCGGACACAAGCTAAACCTGATCAACCTGACCATACAGGAATGCTTCACATCAAGTTTAATCATTTATGGATCATTAACCCTCTGCATGCTGGGAAATTTTTGTCTGCTAAAATGTCGTCTGCTGAATTTCTAAAATTGGCATTTTCTTCGATTTTTTTTTTAAGAATACTATCAGAATAGCAAACAGTTTGGATCCTGATGAGACGCCACGTTTTGTGGCGTCTCATCTGGATCCAAACTGTTTGCAAAGGCCTTTGAAATTCGGATCCAGCGCTCAAAGGGTTAATGTTGGACATGTGACAGACGAACAGAAATATATCAAGTAGAATGGTAACCATTATTGAGCAAATTTGTTTAAGATTGACAGAAACTTAATTCCATAACAATTATAATTTTTACGAAAGGACAAAGCGGTAATCATTTGCACCCATATGCGAGATTATAATAATGTCCTTGGCTTTTCTAGTGAAAATAAGATTTAGTTAAAAAAATTGTGTTTTCATTTAGATTAACACTGATTTAATAGTATGAACATGTTTTGCAGATAAAAAAAAGATATGGAAGAACATTAGAAGTTGTAGACACACCTGGCATTTTTGACACCTCATTCAATGATGAAACTGTGCATCAACAAATTGAACAGTGCCTTAAATTGACATTGCCTGGTTTCAATGCTATCTGCCTAGTGCTAACACCAGATCGGTTTACTAAGGAAATAGTAGAAACGGTGGACATTTGCTTCAAAAGTTTTGGAAAAGGCGTTGATGAATATGCATTTATAATTGTAACTCATATAGCTACAGAAGAAGATATGATTAACTTCATCAAAACAGGAGAAACAAAACCTGAAGATGAAACGGATAATAAAGATGAAGGAAAAAAGGCATTTCAAGCACTTAGAAAAAGATGTAAAGACAAACTGTTGTTCATCGATAATAATGCCTCTGAAGATCGTAAAGATGAAATGGTTAGGACCATTTTAACAGCAATTGATACAGCCAATGCCAAATCATCAAGACTTTACTTCCAAAACAGCATGACCAGACGGATTGAACACACAGTTTTTGGATTAGAGGGGTTCATAAAAGGTAATATATATATTTAAGTCCTAATTCCCATTTTTGAAACATTTAGGTCATTGGTTTAGATTGTGTGACCCTCCATTGTTGCTAGTATTGCTAAAATCCAATTAACAAAAGGACATTAAGGCCTTAGAGATGGCAACTTAAACCCATAATAACTTCAGTTTTCAGGGAGCTGCTTTGTTAATGTTTGGGTAATATATATGGCTGCTATTGCAAAGCCTGCGCATCTTTCAGTCTGGTCAGGAGATCCCTTATGGGACCATGAAGCCTTGCTTGATTTTATAGCGGACAGCGTAGCTTCTGACCAGACTGCACAATTGCGCAGTTTGGCCTTGAGCTACGCTGTCCAAAACGCCATGAAACCCATTTCCGCATCAGGTAGATCTGAACGTGTGATTTGTAGAAAAACTGCTTGTAAATCAAATATTAACATACCATATATTTCGATGTTAAAGAAATAAACTCATAATAAACCTTTTGAGGACACATATTATGTGATCTCCCGTAGTATAAAGTGTATCTACAAACACTATTGTGTGGTTTTAATATGCACATTATAACACACATTTCATGCGGTGGATATGCGAATAAAAAGTGAAAAAACTACAACAATATATATAAAACCTTTGTTTTCAATTTAATCATTTTGAAACGTAAATTATATAACTGTATTTCTTAGTAGATATGTCGAATATCTTTTTAAAATATATTTCTTGTAAAGATATCACATGGTGCCATAGTTTTTGGACACACTTGACCTAAATATGCACTCAGCCTACATATTGGCAAGGACCATTCAGAATTGAGAAAAAATACTAGAGTGGTAACATTGTTAAGGGTTTTCTTAGATTTGACCTGGTGACCTAGTTTTTTATGCATGTGACCCAGTTTCAAACTCACAATATTGTCTGTTCATCTATAAAGTTTCATCTTATAAGTATATAATATATTGTATTGTAATGGAATTAATGATTGATCAAAAAAATTAAAGAAGAGCCATAACACTGTAAATTTTGAATAAAAAGTTAATGTACTTTAGCTCCGCACTTCCTATCAAAGTCCTTTATCCATGAGGTTTCATGTGAATCCATTCTATACTTTTCAAGTAATGCGCTGCAAAACAAAATTACAGAAAGTTATCATATACTGCTTTACAAAATAGCAAAGAGAAATACCACTTAAACATACTATAACAAATATGTATGGTCCGTACCCTGCGCTTCCTATCAATATCCTCTATCAATATAATATAATATCATATTACAATACATTCTTTTGATTGAATTTATGCTTGGCAAATGATTAATCACCAAAATCCAGCAATTCTGATTTTACAGCTGAGAGAGTTATTGCGGTTCACTATGGCATTTTCTTAATAAGCCATCTGTCATTATATTATGGTTCATTTGAATACCTCCAATACTTGCAGATTGATGCGCAACACAAGAAACAGACTATACAAACAATAAGCTATGGATAATAACTTCAAAAATTCTGATAATTGTTTTCATTTTACTCTTTACTCCCAATCAATGTCCTCTTTCAATATGCAAAGTTTTATTTAAATACCATCAATACTAAAAGAGTTAATGCCTGATATAATCCCAGATTGGCAGATAAATCACTGCTATTATGTTAACAACAACAGTGGTCCACGCTTCATTGTAGGACTCAAACGGGTCAAAAAAATATATCCGGGTTGCATTAGTTTTTGGTTTAAACCTATTTATTTGAGCTTGATTGCATCGAAAGCCTTAGACTTATATAAACGCTCTCGAGTCCATTTCCTGGGACTAGAACCAGTTCTTGGTGTATTTGGGGAGAATGAAGGAACGCTCCCATTGGGGATCGAACCCATGACCTCCCTATGGCTAGACGGACACCATATCCACTATGCCACGACGACCTCGGGTCGCATTGGCGGTTCAAAATTAAAAACAAAACGTGGAATTTCGAGTCGTTTGGTTCAGGATTTAAATAAGTACATGCATATTTAAAAAAAAATGCATATCATAAGAACAAAATGCTCTGACCAAATTTCATGAAGATGGGACTATAAATATGACTTTTGGAGTGTTAACAAGCTTTTACTTTAATTTGACACGGTATTAATGTGTTTTACCTCAAGTGACCCAGTTTCAAACTCAGCCAAGATATCAGATACTATTGGGATAAATGTTCTTACTAAGTTGCATGATTATTGGACAATAAAAATGTGGCCTCTGAATTACAAGGTTAATGTTGACGATGTACAACGCACAAGGAATGAAGGACAAATAGTGATCACGAAAGCTCATCATGAGCACGTTGTCCTCATGTTAGCTAAAAATAAGCTCTCAAAGCAAAGTTTTTTAAGATAATTATACTTGTTGTAAGCAATTTAAATGCAAGCAACTTTATATTGGCATATAAGTGTATATGACTTAAACAATGTTAACATCTGACAGATACAAAATTATGGAATTTCCATAATATTTGTTAATTAATAAGATCATGAAACTTTGTATGCTTATATAGTTATAAATTATAAGTGATTGAAAGCAATTCAGTATTGATGTAATTCTTGAGTCCAAGAAGTAATACTAACAATTGCAACGAAATACCTTTATAAAAGATGTGTTAACAAACCATCTGGTCCACCAGAGCGTGTTGTGTGTGTGAATTATGTTATAAGTACAAATGATAAACAAAATGGACAAGATGCCATAGATTGATCACATGAAAAATGGGGCTATGCCAGTTTCAAACCCATGGGTATGATTTGAACAATCTTTGTAAAGGAACACAATGTGATGTAACATACAAAATATAATATCAATATAAAACATTTCACACCCACACCCCAGGAAGTGACAATTTTTAACCTAGGGTATGTTTTGAACACTTTTAGTAGAGGACCGCTATATAATGTTACATGACAAATGTAAGATATTGGATCGTTTTATTTCAAAGAACATTTGTAACATTTAACCAAATGAGTCTATTTAAATCCTGTAACCATGGGGTGTAGCTAGTTTGACCTCAGTGACATAATTTGAAAAATTTGTGTAGAGGCCCATTATAAGATATAACATACCAAATAGCAAATCTCTAGGACGTGTGGTTCCAGAGGGACTTTGTAACATTATATTTAATATAAATCATGTGACCTCTATTGCATGACCTGCTTTTACCGCAGAGACACGATTTGAATCAACTTAGTAGAAATCATC
The DNA here is from genome assembly GCA_007657795.1 of Dreissena rostriformis. Lineage (NCBI taxonomy): Eukaryota > Metazoa > Mollusca > Bivalvia > Myida > Dreissenidae > Dreissena > Dreissena rostriformis. Next base: position 25,078 of record VMBQ01004895.1, read on the forward strand.
AAGACAATGTAACTACATTGTATATTAATCAATATAAATTATGTGACCCTTTGTGCGTTGCCAGTCATAAATGATATTTAAACAATGTAATATAAGAAATGATTCTGTATTGTTAGATCTAAGAATTCTCCTGATTGGACTTCCTGGCCATGGAAAAAGTGCAACTGTGAACTCGCTTCTTGGAAAAAGCATGTTTATTGCAGATACTGCCAATTCATGCCAACAGATACAGGTAGTTAACAAGTGCTGTGAGCTTTTTTAATAGTAAAACATAGGTAGATTTCACACATCTTACACCATTATACACTCACCTGACTATTCATATAATTGAGTAAAAAAAAACATCATGTGTAAGTCATTTTAATTCAATAAGTTTAAAAAACGTCGAAGATTGCTTGAACGTTCAAGGTACACCAAAAATCAAAGACTTGAGGTGATGACCTGGTTTTTGCTCCTTAGTGTCCCAAATTCGAAATTGGTCTACAATTAGAGACTATTCTAACGCAACACATCTCAAACTTTAATATTTCAGTTATGAGTAAAGATTTTTATTTTAAATTGTTCACATGATAATTCGACTACATTATGTGCAATCTCAAGATAAAATCACTCATACGTGACGATTGGACGCTTTCGCACGTGGGGTAGGTAGCCTTCAAAATGTTAATCGTGTGGTTGCGCTTCTAAATATTCATAAGAGCCATCTTTAAGCATTTACATTTTTTCAGCAACTATGATTTGTGTTCATCAGCAGAGTTACCCAGGGACATTATGCATTCAGAAGAAATATTGATAGTCTTGCCAAGTAATAACTAGTATTTATATTTTTAGATTGGGGAAACCAATGGACATAACATATTCATTGTGGAATTCCAAGTGAACAATCCCTCTTGCCAAAGTGACGAATATTTAAAAAAGCAACTCTTACAAACAGAAAACATGTTGCATACAGGATTGCATGCAGTTTGTTTTGTAATAGATCCAAACAGAATCGCTGAATTGAAAGATCAGTTCCAACCAATCATGGAGTACTTTGGAGATGAGGCTAATGATTACGCTTTTGTTATCATGACCTTTACTAAAAATGAAGATGAACTTGAAAAGCACTTTCCTAACAATTTAGAGGAACAACATCCAGAAGTAACACATGTATTAAGGTTTTGTAAACAGAAGAAATTGTACATAGACAATAAGGTCTCACAAACAGAAAGGGAAGACATGATTAAAGATATGGTAATTTTCATTGAAAGTGAAAATGCAAATAAGTGTATTCCCTACTTCAGCTCATGTTTTAAACAACAATTCGAATCTGCAAGGCTAGGCAAAGCTAGTAAAGAAGCTAAAGGTACTAGAGCTAATGAAGCTGATGACGCTCTCAAAAAAGCCAAATCTAAAAGAGAAGCCGAAACTAAAAATGCTGCTAGAGCTGTTGACGCTGCAAGAACAGTTAAAGATAAAAAAGTTGCCGAAGCTAAACAAGCTTTTGCTACAGTTTCTCCATCAGAAAGAAAAGCCAAAGCTGAAAGAGAAGCCAAAGCTGCAAGAGCTGCTAAAGCTGCTGTGGCTGCAAGAAAATCCGAACTTGAAAGGGTAGCCGAAGCTGATAAAGCTGATACAGCTGCTGAAGCTGCAAAAAAAGCCAAAGATGAAAAGGTTGCCGAAGCTGAAAAAACTGCTAGAGCTGCTGAAGCTGCAAAAGAAGTAGAAGCTGAAAGAGTATCTGAAGCTGAGAAAGCTGCTAAAGCTGCTGAAGCTGCTAAAAAAACCAGAGTTGAAAGAGTAGCCGAAGCTGAAAGAGCTGCAAGAGCTGCTGTAGCTGCAAAAAAAGTTGAAACTGAAAAAGTAGCCGAAGCTGAAAAAGCTGCTAGAACTGCTGAAATTGCCAAGAAATTCAGAGCTGAAAAAGATGAAGCTGAAAAAGCTGCTACAGCTGATGATGATTCAATAAAAGACATAGATAAAAGAATGGACGAAGCTGAAAGAGCTGCTAAAGATGCACAAGCTGCTGAAGATGCACTCCAAGACAGACTTAGAGAAAGAGAGGCAGCTATTGAAGCGTATAAGAGGGAAACTGAAGAAGAATCATCTGCTTGCTCAATTTTGTAAAACAGTTGTATGGTATCACACAATGGGTGTGATTAGAACAGTAAATATGATTACACAATATTGGGGACTACATTTCATTATTTGAAGAACTTTTTTGTACATGTTCACAAAATGAAGTACATCTCTTTCCTTTTCGATTTAGAGTACTATGTGTTTAAATATGCTGAATCTGTATCTTTTCAGAAATGTGTTTATATGTATAGCTTCAAAAATAATTTTGGCACTGTTTTTACAATCCACAAAGTATGAATAAATCCCAGTTGGCAATGTTGAGTTACTAATTTAAAAAAAAAAGCAAAAATACCTTTGAAGGAAAAACGCTGCAAGTATTTCTTGCTTTGTTTATTGACATTTTAAAAGCCTGCTTCAACAATTATCTCCGGTAACATTTCTCACTCACTTGATGAAGATGCGCAGACCCAAAAAGCTCAGAAGACTCCAGTACTTACAGACAACAATCGGTTTATGCAAAACGTAAACAAACAGTCGCTTTGACTTGCCAAATTAATAGGTTATAAAAGACTTAAACGTTTTAAGGTGACTTCAATTTTTTTGTCAATTGTCATTTTATGTATATCTCTCGATAGTTATGCCTTTAAGAGCTAAGTCAGCAATGTTAAACAAGAGGGCCATGATGGCCCTGAATCGCTCACCTGACTTTATAATCCCAACCCAGATTCAATCAAGATAAACATTCTGACTAAATTTTGTAAAGATCTGATGAACTGTGTCCTCTATCGTCTACAGGAAGTTTTACTATTATTTGACCAGATGACCTACTTTATGACCTCAGATGACCAATATTCAATCCCAAGCCAGATTTCATAAGTTAATACATTCTGACAAAATTTCATTAAGACGTGATGAAAACTGTGACCTCTTTCATCTACACAAGGTTTTACTAGACTTGGCCCGGTGACCTAATGTTTGACCCCAGATGACCCATATAAGATCCAAAATCAGATATTATCAAGATAAACATTCTGACCATATTTCATTAAGATCAGATGAAAACAATGACCTATTGTCTACACAAGGTTTTTGCATGATTTGACCTAGTGACATAGTTTCTGACCCCAGATGACCCAAATACAATCCCAATCCCAGAATTCATCAAGATAAACATTCTGAACAAATTTCACACAGATTGGATGAAAACTGTGACTTTTATTGTCTTCACAAGTTTTTTTTATTATTTTACCTAGTGACCTCGTTTTTGACCCCAGATGACCCAAATACAATCCCAACCCAGATTTCATCAAGATAAACATTCTGACCAAATTTCATAAAGATTGGATGAAAACTGTGACCTCTATTGTCTACACAAGGTTTTTCTATTATTTGACCTAGTGACCTAGTTTTTGACCCCAGATGACCCAAATACAATCCCAACCCAGATTTCATCAAGATAAACATTCTG